>JAKVQR010000347.1:0-20361 GCA_030462915.1 Petasospora meyerae
TGAGCTGGATTACTGAAATCAGCGCACCTGAAAGCCCTCATAAAACCCATATCTGATTAAAATAATAGATTTTATCATGTGTTACTACAATGGAACGTAAGGAGTGAAATGAGGATGGTGAGCTGGTGTAGTTTAGGTTAGTTCTTGAAGTGGTACGGATGTCGAGTGACAGTGGGGTCCGCCGCACTTCGGCCCTAGCACCTCGAAACCGTCAAAAAACGCATTTATCCAACGTATGCAGACACCTAATCAAGTAAGAGTCGCTGAAAGCACTATTAGAGATGTGAATATCATGGTATAACCTCTTTATTGACCAATTTAAAGCCTCTGGCGGGGTTATTTGCGATTTTATGAAAATTGAGGGAATCTCAAAGTAGGAGCGAGTGCTCAAAACGGAAGAAAGAGAACAGGACGGTTAGTTCAGTGGTAGAATAAGTGCCTTCCAAGCACTAGGCACGGGTTCGATTCCCGTACCGTTCACTTTCTTTTTGCTTTTCGGACGCGGGAATTGGTAGGGGCACTCACTTTCCGGAATGATTGTTCCGGAATTTTCCCCGGGGAAAATGGTGGGGTCGTACGTGGGGCAGATACCGTGGATGAGCAGATGGCAGTTGATTGTGAGAGAGTTCTCTCTGAATCATCGAAGGACAGTTAACTACAAGTTGATTGATTTATCTTATGATTTTAAATAAGAAACTAAAAAAGGAGTAAGGTAGACGGCCATCCGAGACCTTGTGTGTTTGATCCTTGAAGCCAGCAATAGCACACACACCTATCTACCCGTACAATGCCAATAAGTTGTTAACGTTTGCAGTTAGCATCGATGGATGTCAACAGCCTGTCATCCACAAGAAGATGAAATGTAAAAGAATTGAAAGTCATAGATGTCTTGGTTTCAGTGGTATCACTTGTGCAGAGCTTCCTGGTGTTGAAGAGAGTAGACATTTGCTTTCAGGGCACCGTTGTTCTCCTTTGCCTTGGATCTTAGCTGTGTGATGGAGTAAGCTGCAAGAACAGCAGTGGCAATGCCTGTTGTGAGAAGAAGATTTGATCTTGGAGCGGCCATTTTGTAGTGTGATGTATGCGTTTGTTGATTCAGAGTTGTGTTCTGGTAAGGCTTAAAGAATGGCAGCGAGTAATTGGAAGACTTAGGTGGGCATCCTGCTCTCTTTTATATACTTGTGCCTGGGCAAAATTGCACAGCCTTTTTTCAGGTAACGTATCTCTGGATCAACGGAAGACGTTACGTTTCTAATCAGTACTTCTGGTAGTACCCCGGGATTTTGCAGCAAGATTGCCAGATATATATGCTCGGCTCCGCAAACGTCACAGGGCATATCGAATGTTCCGGAGTTTAGACGTTACCGATCTTTGACTTGTGCTGCTGAGGGAACTCGTTATCTCCCGGAGAAAGTACATCTAATGGAAGCCTGGAAGGAGGTTATAGATAGGAGTTTCACGGGCTATTTGCTTAAAATCGGGTCATGATTAACAGGCTCATCTTCGATACTTTGCGCCAGGAAGATACGCTTTGAACCGATCAGAGCTCCCCAAGTCAAGCTGGTGTCCCCAGGAGTATCAAGCAACTTGATCATCCAACAATCAACCTCATCTGGTCATTGACACATTCTTCACCATGATGAACTAAATTTTGATCACACATGTGTCACCTAGATGACTTTATCTGTCGAGTTTACGTCATAGAGAGAGATTGCGGGGTATCATCTCACCAGGCAAGTACGATCCTGAGGTCACATCAAACAGGTTCGCGCAGTTTTTTTTTTTTTAATTTTTTTCGTACATGGCTGGAAACCAAGTGAACTAGTAGTTACCTACTCTTGATCATTACCCTTAAACTCAGAGAGGTGTATCGAGAGATTTCGTTATCAATGTTCGCTGCCAGATTTGACCCATTATCCTTGGTGGTACAAGAGGAAGAATAGCCTCAACAAACACAGCGTGGGCTCAAAAGAACGCTGAGTGAGACAGGTATCGAAAGCGATGAGGGTGATGCATCATCCAGTGAAGATGACCAGAAGTCTGCAAGCTCGTCCGAAGAGGAGTCTGAGAGTGATTCCAACAACTCTAGTGACTCCAGTGACTCGAGCGAAGATGAAGATGACACTATAATGACCAATGACGACCTTGAATCCTCCAAACAAGACGACAACGATAAGGATGTATCCATGAAGGATGTTGATGAAGATGAAGAACCACTACCACCTCAAGAGTACGATTCCAAGTACTCCTCTATCATATCTAGATTCACGAAGTCCATCAAGAAATCGAAAACATCTCTAGAGGCAGAAGAAGGCGAGGAGGAGGAAGAAGAAGAACAAGTGGAACACCATGATGTTGCACCATTGCCTCAACCAGCTCTGCCTAGGGATCAGAGACTCACTCGTGACATGACCACACATAACTTGAACTGGCTCGCACAACCGATGTACATCAAGACGGACAAAACCAAACCATTTGAGGAGTTCGATATCTCACCCAAGATTCTCAAGAACTTACACACCGCAGGGTTCCACAATGCCTTCGCTTCACAGATCAAGACATTGGAGATCCTACTTCCTGAGATTAAGAACAAACTGAATCCAAACGCAATCAAGGGAGACGTGTTAGTGAATGCCTCTACAGGTTCTGGTAAGACGTTGGCGTACTGCATCCCAATCATTTAGGCTTTGGAGAACCGTGTGGTGCCTCGTTTGAGAGCGATCGTCCTTGTTCCTACCAAGCCTTTGATCAACCAAGTCTACAAGACGCTTGTGACGCTGTCCAAAGGTATAGATCTTAACATTGTTACACTGGGTAAGAGTGACATCTCCATGCACGAGGAGCACGTCAAGCTGCTGAACAACGTTCCCGATATCGTGGTTTCTACTCCAGGTAGACTTGTGGACCATCTCGCTTTGAAGTCTTTTACTTTGCAGGATCTCACTTGGTGTGTTATCGATGAAGCAGATAGATTGCTGAACCAGAGTTTCCAGGACTGGTCCAACGTGCTGATCTCCAAGATCAACGAGGTGGATGACGGAAGAAACATCTCCAAGGTATTTAAGCCTAACTTGACCAAGATGATCTTCTCTGCAACACTCACTACGGATTCTGGAAAGCTCTCCAGTCTCCAATTCCACACACCACGACTCATCATTGTGAACAACGAGGAGGCTATTCTGAAACAAGACAAGATCTTCACACTTCCAACACAACTGAAGGAACACCTGATCAAGTTCCCAAGTTCTGCATCGAGTTTCAAGCCATTGTACTTGCTGAAGCTGTTACAGCATCTTTCACTACCGAAGGATGTTTTGATCTTCACCAAGTCCAACGAATCCACATTAAGACTATCCAAATTGCTGTCCATCCTTGTCTCCAAACTTGGGTTATCTCTTGTTGTGTCAAATGTTAACTCACAGTTGACAAGATCGGCAAAGACCAAGTTGTTGCAACAGTTCGCCCAAGGTGAAGTCCATGTGTTGATCTCCACAGACCTCATTGCTCGTGGTATCGACATCAGTACGATCAAGCACGTTATCAACTACGACTTGCCAACTTCTGGAAGAGAATACGTGCATAGAGTTGGTAGAACTGCTAGAGCCAACCAGGATGGTGATGCCTACAACTTTGTCATTGGAAGCGGAGAGAACAACTTCTTCCAGAAGTTCTCTACTATGATCAACAGATCCCATGAGATCGAGGAGATCAAGCTGGATGATGTTACTACAGAACAGGAGGACCTCTATAAGGCTTCTTTGAAGGAGTTGGAGTCGCAGGTTTTCCAAAAGAAAGCTTGAGATAGAGACATAGAATGTATTATTGTCATCAAATTTCTTTGTTATATGTAGCTCTCAAACAGAGTCCTTATTGCTTTCAATGAGTTTCACAGCATCACCGAAAGTTCTCAGTTTGTCAGCCTGGTCATCTGGGATACCAAGGGAGAACTCTTCTTCGATGGCCATGACGACTTCCACAATGTCAAGGGAATCCAAGCCAAGGTCTTTTGAGAAGTCTGTTGTGGAGGTGATCTCAACGCCCTTTGGAAGCTTGTCGTAGGTGTCTAATACGCTGAGGAGACGAGACTTGATATCTTCCTGTGATAGAGATGATTTCACCGCCGACTGATATTGGATTGAGCTGGAGTGGAAGGCTTTGAAGCTGGTCTTAACTGGAGAGAGTGTAGTTGAACGTTGAGCTAATGACTTCACAATAAGCTTTGCTGATGAGCAGCACAACGTTGATGAGCCAACGAGACGTCTTACAGTGTTCAACAATGAGTTCCTGAACATTCTGGAGGGAGTATAGTGGGATGATTTACTGTATAGAGACGCTCAAAGTGAAGTGAAGAAGAGTGTTGGGATTCCAACGCTATAGAAGTGTACTTACTAGTGGTAGGTTCGTGGTGTTGTGATGTACCCGCGCCGGTGAAATCGCGAATCTGTTCTACGCCCGTTGATGGATATCCAAACTTTTCATGGATGATGAAGTTATCTCGAGACCGTGGAATTGAAGACCTGGAAGCTAAGGGAACAGAGAGCCCAGGAAGTCCAGTAGAATGCTCAAGTTCATGTTCAGATCGCTTGTTGGAGGCTCCACAACATCCGTGCTGCGTCAGAGCATACAGCAAAGAACGACGGCTGCCTCGTCGTCGTACGCCGGGTACCAATCACTATTTGCCCAGGCTTCTCCTATCAAGATCAACACCAGACTTGCCACTATCAACCAGATCAAGAGAGGCATGACCAAGCCTTTGAATAAGAGACCTACAAAGGCCCCGGATCTCGAGAACTGCCCTGTGAGAAAGGGTGTTGTGCTGAGAGTGATGGTCTTGAAGCCTAAGAAGCCTAACTCAGCTTTGAGAAAGGCATGCAGAGTAAGACTCACCAACGGTAAGATTGTCTCTGCGTACATTCCAGGCGAAGGACACAACGCTCAGGAGCACAGTGTTGTCCTTGTGAGGGGTGGAAGATGTCAGGATGTGCCTGGTGTGAAGTACCACTGTGTACGTGGTACTCAGGATTTGAGTGGAGTTGCCAACAGAATGACTTCGAGATCGAAATATGGTGCCAAGAAGCCACAGAAGGATTGATGTTTGTAAGATGCGATGGTGTCTGGACTTGTATATATATATGTGACGCTTGCCATCTTAACGCTTTCTGTAGCACATTGAGGATGTGACTTACCATGATCTAATGGAGATGAACATATGAGCATATTGTTTGAGCGTACACTACAGGGACACTCTCAATGGAATGAGCCTACTTTATAGATCTCAGTATGTTGAACTGCTCATGTAATATGTACGGTAGGCTCTCAACCATACCTCGATCTGATATGAGACTGCGAACGGTTCTCACATGTAGCAGAGAGCACACAACTTGTGTCCATCCAAATCTCTCACGTAAGCCAGATACATCTTTCCCAAATCGCCCTCACGAACACCTGGTGGGTCTTCAATGGATGTGGCACCATGTGCAACGGCAATATCGTGGAACTCCTTTGCCTGTTCTGGAGTTTTGCAGTTGAACCCAATGGTTGTACCGTTACCGACGGAGAATGGCTCATCGTTGATTGGCTCTGTGAGACAGAAGTTGATGTCTTCGAGTGAATAGAAGACTCTCTTATGACCTGACTTGGCTTCGTTGACGAAACCTTCAGGGGCACCAAGCACAGCACCGAGGACAGCGTCGTAGAACTTCTTTGCACGTTCGATGTCACTGACACCGATCATCACGTGTGATAGACCAGCCATGATTGTTGTGATTGGTGAGTGTATGGTTTATTAAGGTGGACCAAGGAAGGATGTACGTAAATCCAGACGATCAACGTGTGGCAGGGAATGGCTCTTTATGTATGCACCAGTTTGTAAGCAAGAGGGCGGGGCAACCAGATCGGGCTTTCGTCTCAATGCGTCATTGGTCAATTAGGGAGCAGTGGGCACTGGGCAGTGGGTGGGCACCCGGTGGGCTACGTGGGTTGGACTGAGGTATAATTTTGTGATAAGATATGAAGACAACCAGTATAGAAAGCACTACGATCAATCCTGAGCTATAAAGATAAGTCCAATGATCATATGCCGTATTTCAGCGTGGTCTCCAATCCGAAACTGATCAGACACTGATCCGAAACTGCAACGCCCATCAGCGCGGGAGAATCCGGAAAGGCAAAAACCCACAAAGCTTCTCCACTCTTCCACTCCCTCCTACCCATCACAATTGTCACCAATTCCAACCAATGAACAGAATGTCTGCCAACTGTATCTTTTGCAAAATCATCAAGGGCGAGATCCCATCTTTCAAACTCTTCGAGACCGAGAAGACCTACTCTTTCCTCGACATCCAGCCTACAGCACAGGGCCATGCCTTGGTGATTCCAAAGGAGCACGGTGCCAAATTGCACAACTTGTCCGATGAGTCGTTGGCTGACTTGCTCCCAGTGGCCAAGAAGTGTGCTAAGCTTCTCGAGGTTGCCGTTGATGGGCCAGAAGGTGTCGGTTACAACATCTTGCAGAACAATGGCCGTATCGCTCACCAAGAGGTTGACCACGTCCACTTCCACGTGATTCCAAAGAGAGACGCATCTACTGGTTTGGGTGTTGGCTGGCCAGCTCAGGAGACCGACTTCAAGGCATTGGGCGAGTTGCACGAGCAGTTGAAAAAGAAGATCGAAGAAGGTGACTTTTGAACCCGTCTTCAAGTCCAAGTTATGAATACCATCATCTTTGAATGAAGTACACAACAAACTCCTCTCTGAGTTCCTCTGTCAGTTGCGATTCTGTGTGTCTGTTAACACGGAGTCCTCTCTGTAGTGTGGTTTTAACAAACAACTCGATGTTCTCGGGCAGTCTCACTTGCAGTCCGATGAGCATCACCGTTTCTTCACCACACAGCGCGTCCAGTGCATTGACGAGATGCTCCACCAAATAATCGTTGTAGACAATGTCACACCCTATTATGAAGTCAGGATGCTTATCGGTACCCACTACTCGTTGTAACTCCATCATCCCAGTCTCCGGTTCTTCCCAGTCAAACTCAACCACGTCAATCTTTGGTAGCTGCACTTGCTGTTGTCGTTTCCTATTACTTTGTGAGCCTGACACCTCCATAGTCGTACTCTCCATATTGGTCACATTCTATGAGACGTTTCTCTTTAGCATTTTCAGGAGATCACGTTGATCTGTGGCGACATAGTGTGAACAATGAGGGCCCAACACTGAGGCGAACAGACCAGAGACACCTGCTCCCACCTCGACAACGTACCTTCCCTGGAAGTCATACAGCCCACTTCGAAGCAGCCAATTGATAAAGGGCACACTTATTCTCCACAGTACAAACCCAGTGGTGGACCCCTTCCCGTTAAGTTGAGAGATGGACTGCTCAAAAGACACTTCTGTGTTGTCCGTCAGTGTGACCGTCATGGAAGAGGACCGTTGTTGGATCCCAAGATCCGGAGTCTCTGTGGACTGTAGTTCATATATGTGTGTGGAGACGTCTTCCAGAGTGATTTCTTCGTATCGTGAGTCCATTTTGACAGTTAGATTCTGTAAATATGATGTACCGATGAGTGGATGAGGTACACAGAGTAACGCGAGACGTAAAGTTTTCCTCCACACGTACTAAGATCTCAACAATTACTTTGGCGTTGTATAAGACAAGAAATTACATACAAAGCTTAGATCATACCCTTCTTCAACAGGATCTCGGCAATGAGGATACCGGCACCAGCAGCACCGATGATGGTGTTGTGGGACAACACAACCATCTTGAAGTCCAACACTGGGTCCTCTCTCACTCTGCCAACAGACACACCGTATCCAGCATCTCTGTCACGGTCCAATCTTGGCTGTGGACGGTCTGGCTGCTCAAGAACGTGGATGGTCTGCTTAGGAGCAGAGTGACAACCCAACTTGGCCGCGTCACACACGTACTCGCTCATGGCTTTCTTGACCTCCTCCACTGATGGGGCTGGTCTGTTCTTGAATCTGAGGGAGATACACTCGGTGTGACCGTCAGACACGGCGATTCTGTTACACTGAGCAGAGACTCTGATCTCGTCGTCGCTCAACAACTTGAAGCCGTCCTTCGCCTCGTTCAACTCACCAAGGATCTTCTTGGTCTCCCATTCGATCTTCTCCTCCTCACCGGAGATGTATGGCACAATGTTGTCCAACACGTCGATACCGGACACACCTGGAGAGAAACCGGCACCGGAGATGGCCTGCAAAGTGGTAGCAGTGAGCAAGTCGATTGGACCGAACTTCTCCACAAGTGGCTTCAATGGGGCAACGAGACCGGCGGTGGAACAGTTGGAGATACACACGATGAAACCTGGCTTGGCCTCACCGGCAGCCTTGGCCTTAGCGAGTTTGGTCTCCACGACGGCAAGGTGCTCTGGGTTCACGATAGGCACGATGAGTGGGACGTCCTCGTCTCTTCTGTAGTTCTTAGCGTTGGACACCACAGCAAGACCTTTCTCTTTGAACTCCTTCTCGATTGGACCAGCGTAGTCGGCATCCAAGCCGGAGAAGACAACATCACAGTCTTTGAAGGCCTCGTATGTACACTCGGAGACAACAAGGTCCTTAGCGGACTCTGGGAGCAAATGGGTCTGCTTCCAAGTAACGGCGTCTTCGTAACGCTTACCGGCAGATCTCGCTGAGGCACCGAGCACAGAGAGTTCGAAGTCAGGATGCTCTGAGAGGAGCAAGATGAAACGCTGACCGACAGAGCCTGTAGCTCCGAGAACACCAGCTTTCTTAGCCATAGTTGTGTGGTGGATTTGGTGGGGGGGCGTTTGATGTTGTATAGAGGCTAGTAGGTGTCACCACTCTCCATTTAGTGATCCTTCACATCATGAGTCAGATGGTGCGGACTGCGGACATCGAGATTCGAGAGCCGGTGGTCATAGGGTCATAGCCCGAGCCATT
Organism: Petasospora meyerae; assembly: GCA_030462915.1. Classification (NCBI taxonomy): domain Eukaryota; kingdom Fungi; phylum Ascomycota; class Saccharomycetes; order Phaffomycetales; family Wickerhamomycetaceae; genus Petasospora; species Petasospora meyerae. The sequence continues at coordinate 8,930 of JAKVQR010000347.1, forward strand.
CCGAGGGTGCACGTGATACGGGGCCTCGGAAATGGAGCTACTCTTCTTTGGTGGTTATGATCAATCAAACCTAGTGTACATGCAATGCGAATTATATATATGGAAGTACCGAATCATTCTGACTTAGACTTTTTGCTCTTCTTCTCCTTCTTCTCCTTCTTTTCCTTCTTTTCCTTCTTTTCCTTCTTCTCCTTCTTTTCCTTCTTTTCCTTCTTCTCCGTCTGCTCGTCTTCTTCAGCATTTACACTCACATCCACATCCATCATCTCGACATCCTGTTCCTCTACTGACTCAGCTTTCTCCTCTTCAGCGTCTTCCTCGTCATCATCGAATCTCTTGTGCTTCTTAGAGTTCTCCGATGATGTGGATGTAGATGTAGTAGTAGTGGTAGCTGGTGGTGAAGCTGTCTGCTCCATTGGAGGCAGTCCTCTCAAGTCTCTCTGTATACGCTTCAACTGGGATAGCGATGTGGTGTTTGAGTTGTTTCCGACATTGGCAGCGTTCAACATATTCTTGGTGGCTCTTTCTTCCTCCTGATCCACAAATGCAGTGAGGAATCTCTCTGTCTGCTCCTTGGTGAGCACAGAGGACTTCACGACCTCCACGGTGATTGGTGTGTTGACGGTGGATGGGGCAACTCTTCTAGGCTTCACCTGGGAGGACATTGTAGTTTGCAGTAGAATATAGATAAGGTCCGTGTGAGATGAGATGCAAAGTAGTAGAGATGTGGTCTCGGCCGGGATAAATTTTTTGAGAGCTTCCAGCTCGCGACGGGAAAGTGTGAAGAGGAGAGGAAAAGTTGGAAAACCGACAAACGGCAGTACTACACTATACAAGGCTTACTTGGACGTCCGCTAACCAAACAAATCCCCATACACAGAGATGTTTGCCGCTCGTGCGATCTCAAGGATTATATCGTCACCTCTGAGAAATGCCTCTGCGTACGTCCTCTTTATTGCCTCTTCTTTGTTTTTTTTTCCCCTACCCTTCTCACAACGAGTACTAACTCCAACATGTCCAGATCGTTCTCCACATTGAGAGCAGTATCCCCTCTCACAGCCCTCAGACAGACACAGAGAATGCCATCTCTGGTATCTCCTACACTCACAACATCCACAAATGGTAACACATCGCCTATTCTTTCACAACTGGCCCTCACATCTTCCTCAATCTTCAACAACGTCCTTGGAGGTCAACGTCGTTGGAAGTCCAGAGGTAACAACTTCCAGCCAAACACATACAAGCGTAAGAAAGTCTCCGGTTTCATGAGCAGAATGAGATCCAAGTCAGGAAGAAAAATCATTGCTAGAAGAAGAGCCAAGGGAAGATGGTACTTGTCGTACTAAGCATGGAGATGTGCTGATAACCTGCTTGAAGAGAGGAGAGAAATATGTAGAGAGAAGACTGATCAATATATTGTACATACTACTATGCCTCGATATATAGAGCATACCGAATCAGTCTGAACATTCCAGTACTTTAATTGTCCATCATGGTTGATGAAGTCAATTGTAGGAAAGTACACCTCCGATGGGTTACGAGCCCCTACATGAAAAATGTCCACAGAGTGGAAAAAATTGAGTCTCTTCAACACTGGTGAGATTAACGTCTACAGAGAGAAGAGGTGGATATATCTCGAGTAAAGTCTCCCATCTTCACACACCCACACCCACACCCATATATATATATACCAAACTTCCAGGATGATGCTCAGATCTCTGCGTTTGGGTACGACGCCCTCCGTTAGAGCCTTTTCCACAACGGTTACACTCAGAGCTCCGGGCGACGACTTGGCCCGTTTGGCAGAACAGAGAGAAAGAGCACAATCGAAAGAAGCTGCTCGTAAAAACGAGTTGAGAAAGATGGCTAGAAAGAGAGCAGAGGCACGTGCCAACCCAGAGAGATCCCCATTCTACCACGACATCCCAACAGCACTGAGATACCTCCGAGCAGCTGAGGTTGGTAGATCACCACAGGACTCAGTTCTTACCATCACCACCAGTGTCGTTTCCACAAAAGGTACCGCTAAGCTTGCAGGTGCAGTGATGTTCCCTAAGCCTTTGAAGGAGACCAAGATCCTTGTCTTCACCTCGATCCCAGAACAGGCTGAGTTGGCCAAGCAGGCCGGTGCCAAACTCGTTGGAGGCGTGGAGCTCGTTGAGAAGATCAAGACAGGAGAACTTGCTCTCGAATTTGATAGAGCATTTGCTACACCGGAGATCACATCGCAACTGAACGCCGTGGCACGTGTGTTGGGTCCTAGAGGCCTGATGCCCACCGCTAAGAAGGGTACCGTGGCAGAAGACGTTTCCAGCCTGATCAAAGAGGTGGCCGGGTCCATCCCATTCAGACAGAAGACAGACCAGGTGTCCATTGCTGTGGGGAGAGCCAACTTCACAGACTCTGAGATTGTGCAGAACATCGTTGCTGCTCACAACGCCTTGAACGAGGCCATCGCCAACCAAAAGGCCAAGAGACCTTCCATCTTGGGCCAAACAGTGATTCAGTCCACACACGGCCCCGGAATTGTGATCAACATCAAGTGATGGGTGGAAAACAATAGTGCTGTGCTTGTAAATAGATAATGAAAGTAGCATCCGGCTGAGTCTCGTACCTATAGTACACATATGGCGTAGAGAGGGGGATTTATGTAAGCGCACGAAACTTTCCTCACAGAAACCTAAAACTTTCACTCTACGTAGAGAAAGGAGGTGTAGATAGGGACACTCACCAGCTGTCTGTGGATATCAATAGAATCAAAACCCTATGATACATGTCTCTGGAATCACCCGGAGTTTGTTGCTGCTGTTGTTCCTCTTCCAGACCACAGTACAGCTCCACCTCACCATCCCGCTATACTTGGACGTTCCTCCTTCTTTCCACTTTCTCGTGATTCAGACCCAACGGATCCTGGATGAGTACACTTCTTCATTGGACACAGATGTTCCATACAAGATCGTCTTTGTCGAAGAGCCACACAAGAATGCGTACATCATCAAGTTGAAGTACTCGAGTGTGGAAGCCTTCTACATCTCACCCACGAGCAGAACAACTACGATCTTCCAAACAGACGCTTTGATTGTCCACTCAGAGGTCCCAAAGTTTATCAGCGATGTGATACTGAAACACCTGTTGAAGTTTGAGATGGGAGCGTATCAGAAGCATAGCACACACTTCCCAGGGGTGACCATCGACCCTTCTATGACTGTCAGCCTTCAAGTCCTGCACGATTTGAGATATTTAAACTGGGACGAGGGCCTATTCCAGGAAGTAATGACGCCTGTGTACTTCCATCTTACAAGGCTAACCTCACTAAACTGGGAATATGAGGTGCAATCACAAAATGACGGGAACAACGACGACCTGTATGTCCCACTGGATAACAGCTACATCAACAAGCTACACTGGGGACACGACAAGCTGCGGTTCTACATTCTTCTCACGCCTGGAGAAGCTCATACAGAGGAGACGGGGATCCAGCAATACCAAGGAGGATACTTTCTCAAACAACTATCACGCCCACTAACGGAGATGGACTAGATTGGAATATTGGAGCTCTTTACTGGTCAGCTGTATAGCGTGTTTGGATTCCCAGACGTTGAGCCCAAATCTCCCTTTGTTCGAATGGACTTCATGGTGAGGAGAGAGATCTACAGAAACTACAAATACTTGGAGTCTCAGGAAGATAAGGAAAGTGTCCAGGATTTGTTGGACAAGTTTGAGTTTGATTCAGCATTACAACTATGTCGTGATTTGAGATACCGACAATCACAATGATCCATTCATCTCTTCTTCTTGGACTTGGACTTGTCCTCAAACACGATCCAATTGGAGTGCAGCCCATACTTCTTCGTCAGCAAATCAATGACAGTTTTGCTATGCGGTCCTTGCACTGTCACCTCGAGGATCTTGGGGTTTGAAACCATGGGACCGATGGTACTGGATCCAGAACACTTAACTTTCAACTCACTCGACAGTTCCTCCGCTGAGATGTCAAACACTTCGAAGTTGGACACCCTCGTGATCAACTTTCTACCAATCTTGGTCTCGGTGACGATCTTCACCTGTGGTACGGAACCCTTCTGCGGAGGTGCCTTGTTTCTTGGAGATTCGGCATCGTTAGGGTTCACAATCTTGTAATGCTCAACAAACTTCTTCAAGATCGGTTCAAAGAGCTTTTCACGTCCCACATAATTGTCATCACCTTTGATCAATGACGATAGAAGGTCATCCAATAACACCTGTCTCTTGTTCTTAGGGTTCACCAGTGAGTGTTTGGAGACGTATGAGTTAATCATCTCTTTGATCTGAGGTGCGGTGTAGAAAGCTGTATAATCCATGTCCAAGTCGTTGAACATCTGTCTCAATGGCGATGTGGCCTTGTAGTACTGTGTTAGTGTCAGTGGTTGGGCATCAGCCTTAGTGGACTTTGGTGCAACTGTAGCTTGTTTCTTCACCTTGTAAGGCACGAAGTTCTTGAGCTGTTCGTTGTTGTCCTTGTTGGCAGCAGATACCACTGTGATGTCATCACCTTTACCTTTCAACTTCACAAACCCGTCCTTCTCCATGGCTTTCAGGAACTTAGCACTCTTCTTCCACGATGTCTTTTTGATGTTGATGGAGTTGTGATCACTAGCAAGGTTGCTCACAATATGGTTCATGAAATTGGAGGCCTGCAATGGGAAATCCAATGAACTTTGGGTGAGTGTCTGGAACAGCGAGCGTTTGAACATGTGGTCAACATCCTCAGTGGTGAGAGCTGATACAGCCTCTGTTACCTCTTCGACATCGTCACCTGGGACTGCCTCATCAGTAGTAGTTCCCGGCTCATCAGCAGCAGCCTCTGTTTCTGCTACTGTCTCTCCAGCGTCTGTCTGTTCTTCCTCTTGCTTCAACTCCATGTTCATATCCACTTCCTTCGGAGGCCTGATCTTCAACTTTGTCATGGAACAAAGCTCGTCACCCCAGGTGTGGTAGATCTCCACAGCCACACCTTTTTCTCCAATGGTTCTTTCGTATGTGTTGAGATCCACTTTCAGTCTCCCCACAGCCATGACGACTTGCGGGTTAGCAGTGCTTGCAACACCAACTATCACACCCTTGAAACACTTTGGGTCAAATGGAGGGACTGTACCGGGGATCATAAGGTCAGCACCACCTTGTAACACCTCCACAACGTGAGGATGTGTCAGCACGATGGGGACTGCAAAAGGTGCCTGCCAAAGAGTGTACACGGTGGGGATCAGCTCGGAGTTTCTTGTCTTGAACCAAATCGGTGTAAGTTCCTCGTTGGTGTAGATGGTACCTGTATGCGACACAGTGACGAATGTGGTTTGCTTCACTGTGCTGGAGACCAACTTCTCCTCTGTGGGTTTGGCAAGGTTGGCCGGAAGCTTGCAGATGTCCACCACATTGGAGAGCATCCGTCTCCTCTCGGAGGATTTCAAGTTCGAGAGCGCCTTTATCTGGGGCTCTTTACGGAACATTTAGCAGATATTCAGTACCTATTCAAAGAATAGTTCCACCAGATTTATCCATCCAGAAGTTGATGCTCATCGAGTGAAGATGTGTAGATGAGAGGATGAGAGAACAGTTGGTGCATCTCCGCGAACCCATTTTATGTAAACAAAGGCCAACCGTCTTCAACTGTCTCCTCCAATGTGGATTTCACCTAACAGCTGGTGACCGAAGAAGAGACTGGCCAATCCAATTGATTACAGACAGAGGATATTCGATCAACAGTGCCACCAGACAACAGAGATGTCATTGAGTTTCCCTATATTTGACTCAACGGAGAAGAAGTTCCCCGTACCGAGTGATGGGCTCTGTTACAAATGGAACCCCACAATGGATCTCATGGCCACGTCTGCTGAACAGGGCAAAAAAGTCGTGATATACAGAATCAACGGCGTAAAAGTGTGGGAGATTGCAGTGCCCGGTGGGATCTGTAAAAATTTCCAGTGGAGAATTGATGGGAAGCAGTTTGCCATCGTGAGTTCCAAGTCAAGCACCACTCTCATCTACGACACCAACACAGGGAAGATCATCTCTGAGTTGCCGAGTTCCAAACACGATACACAGTTTGCACATTGGATCCTCGGAGATGTGCCTCAAGTGGAGAACAAACTACACGGCATCCTGGGAGAAACAGATATCACCAAGTCCATGCCCAAGTTGCCCCCTCTCCCCACCACCAACAACTCGACTCAGCAGTACACGTTCGCCACAAGGCAGACACTCGATAACCTAATCCAATCCGAAGGGACAAGACCGATGGACCTACTGCTTCTCTTGGGAGACCAGAGCGTTAACATCTCACTGCATGGTGCGTTTCTACTCGGAGACCTACCGGTGTTGGATCCAGATCAAACAGATGAGGAGATCGTCACAGTGGCTACAAGGTCTATGGAGGACCATTTCTTCCTAACAACTTCTTTCACCACAATGCAACACACTTTGTATAGACTGAGGACACCTTTCCCACACGGATATCATTTCGTACAGCACGTGACCCTGCTGTCTTCCAAGATCATTGGATTACTTGGTTACACAGAGGAGATTCTGACATATACCACGCTGGCGATCAAGGCATACACAGATTTCCAGTCAAAGTTCGTTGGTATCCTTAAAGATGACTTGAAACTCAAGAACGAAATTGTTGTTGACGAGCTGTACAACTTGTTGCTTACGGGTATGATGAACAACGAAGTGAAAGACTGGATACAGAACACGGTGGGGGAAAGAGGTGTGAAGAGATGGACCAGTGTGGGAAGCACAGCATTCGACAACACCAGACGTACGATACTGTACCATCTTGTACCAGCTTGTGAAAGACTGATCGTGCTCTTGGGGGAGCTTGCATCGTTGTGCAAAACAGAGAACACTCTGAGACAAAAGTTTGAGTTGAAGTTTGTGAAGGAGTCGATAAGTGCCATTCAGGAGATGTTGAAGTTACTCTTCAATCAGATCATAAAGCTGAATAAAGAACAACAACTGTTTAATGCCTTTATTGTGTGGATTCAGTGTGTGTTACAAGACCTGAAAGACGAGAAACACAAGACCAACTTCAAGACGTCCATGGTTGGTGAGTACCTAAACTCGTATTTGGAGAGAAGCACACTGATGCTGTTGACCCCATTTTGCAGAAGAACTTTCAACAAGATCAAGATAGAGACAGAGGACCTGTTCAATTGCATTCGAACTCAGATCAAGACAGGGTTTCAAAGAGACTCTCAGTTCGAAGTCGCACTGGGAAGATGTTGTGAGGCACCAACAATGAAGTTTGTTGACGATGTCTTGTACGTGGTAGCGAGCTACGAATCCACTGTGGAGATATACAGGATTGATGTGGAAACTCAGACGAAGGAGAGCAAAGTGATAAAGCTGGAATCAGAGGTGACGAGCCTGGCTCTTAGTGAGGATGGTGATGTGTACCTAGTCACTGAGGGCAAGGTGATCAGCTTCAGCTTTGTGGTGCTGTTTGTACAAAACACGCCTACAGAGATTCAACAGAGCCAACTGCCACTGAGCAAAGATCACAGTTTCACCGAGATCAACGCCCAGTACGTTGCTATCAACAGCAATAGAAACGTTGGATGCGTCATTGGCGAAGACATGGAGAGATACCAGATGTTCTACTTGAGAGAAGATGCAATGGTTTGATCTTATCATTTCTAGTACTGCATGAAATAAACGTGACTCTCAGCCACGTCACCTTTGGCATATGCGTATTTGTTCATGTGGAATTGGAACTCTTGATCAATGGTGAAGGTCCGTCTCAGGAACTTTCTGTACTCTCGAGCGACTTTCTTTCCCTTGGAATGTAGTGGCCCTTGGCCCTTGTAATAACTGTCCAAGAGCTCGGTAAGATACTCAGAATCCGAACTTTCGAGGGGAGGAATAGAGGCGAAGATGTTTCGTATGTGTGCCAGTTTCTTCTTCAAGATGTTCTTCTTTCTTGACTCTGCAATCTCTTCTCCCAACACCGTTAGAGGAAACATGACTGTTGGGGAACTCAGATTCCTTGAGTGAAGAAATTGTGAAGATCGGATGAACTTGTAGAGAAGGAGCACTTTTGTGAGCATCTCCTGTAGTCTTGCATTAGGCTTGGTGATGAGCTCTCCATCGATGTCCAAGGGCGTGATCTCCTTGTTGTTGGTAGTGGTGTCAGTGGAGCCATCTATCCCCAATATAGAAGAAACGGATGGCAGAATTCTTTCCTCAACCGGTGGGAAGGTAATACGAGGTATCTGCTTCACACTATTAGCACTGAACTCCAATGTATTCTTCTTTTGTTGTAGGATGACGTCGATGGACTCGGAGGGCCATTTGTCTATGTGTGCCTTGAGGAAATAGCGGATCGGCTCGTGTTCTCGGTAAAGACCCTTCAAATAGCACCTTTTCAATATGGGTTGTATCACATGGATGTCCTTTTGATGGGCTCTGTTCACCAGTTCACGTACTTCATCGAATAGCTTCTGCTGGTTTCGCCTTACTCTCTTCTTCATCTCGGCTATTAGGATCGATTGGGTCTTGTAGTCGATGATTGACGCGCCACGACAGTATCTGAAGGCATTTCTCACCGAGATGTGGTTCATAGGGAGAGGAGAATTGCGTTGTTGTCAGCGATTTAAGTCCTTTTCAGTTCTCCTCTCTAGGATGAAGTGTCTCGTCTAGTCTAGTAGTCTAGTCTCCGAGTCCGCTATGCGTTCTGCCCCGAGTAGCAGGGCTGCATAACTAAAATAGTCCTGAGCCACAAACGCGGGTACGGTCTGAAAAGTCCCAACAGGCACGCAACTCATGTTTAGATCAACACTCCTAACGGAACAGCTAAACCACACACAATCCACACAGCTACCTATCCAGAGTCACATCGAACTATCAATATGGAGGGAGTTAACCTGAATATCGGCTTCCACAACAAGGAGAACGCGCACCTTCCACACAAGACGCAGCCAAAGACACCGCGTTCCAAACACAACAGCAAGACCACGATAGCACCAACCACTCCTACGCAGAAGAAGGCTCTTGACCACTTGAAACAGAGACACAGCTCGAAGAAGAGAGTGCCCTTGGGCGGGAAGGACAAGAACGCAGGCGTTTTGAGGTCAGGTGCCTCCTAGGGACTCAAACAGAGCAGCTAGGGACTGATAGCCCACGGTGGTGTGAAGGGTTTGGCAAACAACAAGAAGCTTAATGTCCTCATAGACCCTACCAACAATTCTGCTTCTACTACCCATTCACGGAATGCAGCTTCATTACAGAAGCACACAATCTTTGTTGACGATGACGATGATGAGATTGAACATATCCCACAGAAACAGCCCGAGTTGCCATACATACCACTGAACTACACTCCCTTCACAGACTCAGATTTGGCAAATTTGGCGCGCTCCCCTAGTGAGAGACTTGTGGACTTGCGAGATGTGGAGAGCGACGTTGGTAGCTCCGATGTGGAGTTCCCTGTGGATTGGGATTTCGACAGTGACATGGAGGGCAATGAGCACAACAACAACAGCAGCAACAACAACAACAACAAAGAGGACACACTCGTCCCACATTTCATGGAGCCAACGTTTGTTTCACAGGCTAAGAAGTCTGGACGAAAGTTGCCAGTGTACCAGGACGGATTGAGTTCCGCAGATCTACAAAGATTGATCGATGAAGAGTGACTATACCCCACATGAAGCATCCATCGATTTATATATGTACAAGTCTAATACAGCTGAGTCTGTCTCACATCTGTGCGCATCCAGGACCTGCACCATCCCCATAGTAGTAATCCTCATCGTCTTCGCCATCGAGCTCCTCGCTGTATTCTGGTAGTTGTTCTCCTTCCAAGACCTTGAACTCGACGTGATCAACGTTACCCTCGTAGGTCTCGGCCCCATCACTTCCATCAAGCTCAACTTCGGCAAGCGTTGGGTTGATCTTAGCTGCAGCAGATGTAGGAAGGATGTTCTTCACCTTCTCGAGCTCCGACTTCTCGCTGAACCAGAAGTCGTGTGGGAACTCAATGTTCAGCTTCAGGTACAGATTACCTCTCTTCCCAGTGTTCTTGATGGGGAAACCTTCACCTTTGATTTCCAGATACTGGTTTGGTCTGAGCACTTTACCTGTGGGCGTTGAGAGTTTCAGCAGACGGCCATCCAGATGTTTCAGCACAATCTTGTCCTTGAACCCACAGAGGGCCTCGGCAAGCGAGATGTTCAGCTCAGTGTAGAGATCATCTTGCATTCTATGGAACACAGGATCCGTTCCATCCGTCTTCTCACCGATGGTGAGTATCACATCACCAGTCTCTTTCCCCAACTCCTCATCACTTTCCCCCTTCAGCACCACTGTGTCGCCGAAATTGGAGCCCTTCTCAATGACAAACTCCAGGATCTTGGTCTCTTCCTGTGTAGCAGCACCTTGACACTTCTTACACTTGTCCTTGGTTCTGTAGGTGTATCCCTTGGCCTTACAAGCCGTGCAGTCAACATAGTCTTGGGTAACCATTCCAGGCCCAACTCTGCGTATCTGTCTCACGTGTCCCTGGCCATTACAGATACCACACACTTTACTCTTAGCGCCCTTCTTCACACCTTGGCCTTCACAGAGCGTACACAGGATGTTTCTTGTGGATGTGATCTTCACTGTTTTCCCATTGAACAGATCAGCTAGTGTGACCTTCACGTCGAGATGGGCATCGGCTGTTCTCGGTTTGCCACCACCACGACGGCGCTGATTGTGCTGATGGCCACCACCACCGTTCATCCCGTTGAAGAAATTGAAGAAGTCATCTGGGCCAAAATCGCTATCACCATAGCCATAACCTCCACCTCCTCCGTAACCTCCTCCGTAACCACTAGCTCCGGGACCATTGGCATCACCGTATGTGTCGTAGTTTGCCCTCTTGGTCTCATCACTCAGCACTTCATAAGCCGCAGAGATCTCTTTAAACTTGATCTCGGACTCCTCACGCAACTCTTCAGAGACTTTATCTGGGTGATGGCTCAATGCCAGCTTACGGTATGCCTTCTTGATCTCAGCAGCCGTTGCTGTGCGTTCCACCCCGAGTACTTCGTACAGATCCTGTGACACTGTTGATGGGTTTGTTAGTAAATATTCAGTAGTTTGCGGAGATATTGACTCCACTTACTGGTAAAACTCTCCACTTGAAGTCCTTCTCTCTCAAATCAACCTCAAATCAAGGCTCATCATCGGTTGGGTCTTTATGCAGTCTCTTCCCACAATTTTCCATACAAAATTACGCATGCAACGGGATCGGTGATTCTGTGGAGAATTTTGTTAGTGCTGGGATTTACGCTAGCTTATAGATGAGGTATATATCAGCACGCTATGACCCCATGGGGTCAATCAAATAGTATAGTTTGGCTTTTTGCGGATATAAGCGGTAGGAGGGTTGTGGGTGTGTGATCGGTACCATG
>JAKVQR010000348.1:0-20046 GCA_030462915.1 Petasospora meyerae
TAATTCATGTCAAATCAGAGTAATCATTAGTGATCATTGATGCCTCTTGGCTTTTTAAGACTATGGCTGGTGTGCGGGTTTAATTAGACACAATATCACTAGGCCGTGGACTTAATGGATAGACTACATTAGTCCACGGTTATGGCACTTGTGAGCCTTCAAATACTGCATAAAACGTTACAATAATATATATACCTTCAAATATACATCAGATTCTATATACTTCAAGAAATAGGCTGCTAAATATGTAGCACTTCCATAGTTCTTCTGCAGGTGCTCGATGTCACTTCACTTCTCACCCATCTAAACTTCGGCTTTCTTAACGCCCTCATTGTTCGCACAACGATGACTCGCTCTTTGGTGATGCCCACATAGTTTTGTACATGCTCTCTTTCTCTTGAAGCATGAACATTTGCTGGTTTTGCAAGTCCCCTTTAGGCAGTTGCAACCCACAGAGGTGGCGTTGGATGGATCACCTGTCGTCAGTTCTAGTGCACTCACTGGCGATAACTTACGTCTTTTCATAGGCACAGCATCAGGTTGTAGAGCATTGGCGAGCTCTCTGATCGTCACGGTTCTGTCAGTGTCAAAAATTGGCGCTGAGTCACTTGTCACTGGGAAGAGCTCGGTTCTCACGACGGGTTGTGAGATCACACCGAGCTTCGTCTTTACACGGTAAGCGACTGTACCATGTGCATGGATGTGTTCCACAATAACTCTGAAGATTCTCTCAGTCAATGCATTACGAAGATCATCTTTTGGAATGGCAATGTAGACGGTAGAGTGGACCGGTAATACCACCTGGTCCTGTGGATCCATGAAGGGCTTGGAAGTGGGAGGTTTGCGATCAGCTGTGTTTATTGACCCCATCTTGGCAGTGTAGTTCTTCACGTTGTTTGAGATAATCTCCATTGTGGCGCTGTCCTTGGTGAAAACGTCATCGAATGTGTTCAAATATCCTGATGTGTGAGACAAGTTCTCGGACTCGACCATATCTTTATCCTCGTCATCGCTAGAGTCTGAAGGCTCTAATCTTCCCAGCAACCTCATATTCTCTGTACTATCCTCTCAGGAGTAGGAACGTGAATAACCTGTGTCATTCTCATCGTATAGCGTAAAGTGGAGCTGGTAGTCGATTCGATCCAGTGTGTAGTAAGTTGATTGATTCTGAAATTTCTACAAGTGTTTTATTTTCAACAACAGGCGTGAAGACCGATAAATCTTCCACCGGAAAAATGATCGAAATCAAAACGTTCAATCTCAGTGTTTTATTTGCAATCAATTAACATCGTGCAAAATTAATTGAATTCAAAACGCTTCCAGTGTTTTGATTCCGATGAATTCGTGAGCGCGAAAATAATTGGAATTGAAACATAGCATAAGCACACTACTCATCACACCTCTGAAGTCATCAGCTTTGCATATACCTTCTATCATCTACTGTACACACTGGTCACACGCCTTCACTGCTTGGACAACTGCGACTGCTCGAGCCTCAGCTGCTCCAGATTCACCACGTCCTGCTCCTCGCCGTGCTTGATGATCCACTGGTCGTCCTCCTCCAGTGTCACAACAACGTTCACAATCACACTGTAGAGCTCCACAAGCGTATCACGGAGTGCTGCGTTATCTGCGTGTTTGGTGATGAAGTCATAGAGGGCCTCGCATGCACCTCTGAAATCACCATGGTTGAGACGGTGAGCATATAGAACTTGGTAGAACCATAACGACTTCTTCACGTCCTCAGAACTCTGTGCCTTGTTCAGGATGATGGCATCCACTGCAGGGTCCTCTCTCAACACACTGAGATCTGCGAGCTTGTGGATACTCTGGTGTTTGTACATCATGTAGATGATCTTGTTGAGTGCCTCCGAGCGCTTCTTGTCATCACGAATCCATTGTAAGGATCTGTTGGCGTTCACCAGATCGAGCTTCTCCACAGAGATGGTGAAGTAGGTGTATGCCTCGTCGTCCTGGTACTTCTTCTCGAATCCTTCGCTCATTCTCTTGTCTCCAAGCAGAACCAGGAACTGCTCTGCCTCGTCCAGTTGCAAATTGTTCAGGAAAAGGATGGCTGCGTTGAGGTAGTACTTACCCAGGTTGCATCCAAAGAACACAGAGAACTCGCCCAATGGCTTGAATATGGCCTTCTCCGTTGCGGTGAGTGTGTATTTGGAAATATCATCCGCGTAACGAGCGAGGTACTTGGCTGCCTTTTGTGCTTGCTGGGTCTTCAACAGCACAAACGACTTGAGAAGTCGGAACTCTGGTGTCTCTCCGTAGTGTTTCAAGAACTTGGAGTAAATGATGTGTGAGAGGTCTTTCGATATGAGAAGTGATGAGGCACGGTATAGGAACTCGTCAGACTGTGTGAATGGGATGACATATTGCGTAACAAAGTCCACCAGTTCCTGCCCTTGAATAACAAATCCATTGGAGAACTTCGAGTACAACACATTGGTGAAGAGACTTTGTGACACTTTGCCAGGGTTGTCGAGCTCCAAAGTGCTAGAGTTAGAGCCAAACTCAACGTTGATAGTCTCAGTAAATAGCTCGTACTGGAGAACACGTTTGACGAGGCGTTTGGAGATGAAGTCCAGGGACTGTTTGTCGTCGAAGTTCAACACCAACAGCAAGATGAGAACAGAGTACAAGATGTCCTTATGGCAGTTGATAACAGAGACTGCTGTCTCAGTGACCATTGCCACACTCAAAGCAGTGTGTTTAGAGTCCACTAATGGTCTTACTGTGTCCTCATTCTGGTAGTTGATGGATTGGTTAATGAGGGAAAACACATCAGTGAACTGTGCAAGTTCGTCGACAAATTTACTCAAATTAGTAGGATTGATCTTGTCTTTCAACTTTGCGTCATAGATTGAGGCAAACAGAACGTCGGTGTCGCCCTGTGGGTTTGTGAAGGATCTCAACACCTCAGTCTTCACCTCCTCCAAGACATCATGGGACAGTGAAGTCTTGAAATCAGAAATCACGCTAAGGAATGCCCTCTGCTCCGATGAGTCCTTGATGCTCTTATTCTAGTATGAAAATTCCAAGCTGGAGGCAGTTCTGATGAATGAGTACTCCTGTGAATTCACGATCAAGATGAGATCGTCCTTGAAGTGGAACTTTAGTGGTTCATCTGCTTGCTTTTGCAGCTCGCAACAAAGTGTGTCAAATCTCAAGAACTGGTTTGCTAGAGTGTCGACATGGTTCTGAGTGTTGTGGATGCCTTTGCTGAGTGTCATGGTAACTCTCTCTGCCAGTGGGAGACCCTCGAGTGGCTCAAATGATTTCAATTGTGACGAGAGATGCTTCTCAAAGATCGACAATGCAGTAGCAACAACAGTCTCGGAGTACAGACCAGACTGGAACAATTTCTTCATGTAGAATTTGGTTGGGTCGCCGTTGAGTGTCTGTACCTTGTGAACATCTTCAACACCTGCCCATTGAGGTGGTGTGTTCTGTTGCATTTCGCAGTGTTGAACGAATGAAGAAGTGTTACTCTTCCAGATAACCCAAAGACTCAAGATCTTCTCCACTGTGTTGCACTGCAATTGGAAGTCTCCGACGAGCCAGATCGAGTTTGCGTCTGGTAGTTTTGCCTCAACTTCGAATTCACTCTCCATAGGAACGATGTCAAAGTCTGGTGTACTTGTGAGTCTGAAGAGCTTGAAGAAACCGTTACCGAATGGACAATAAACTGTGAGGTAGTGGTTATCCTCAACGGACAGGATATCAAGGAGCTTTGTGGGAGTTGGGTCCAGGTGGTCTCTTGTCTTTGGTGTGCTCTTGGAGACCAATGTAGCAAGGTCCTTCTCCAACACTAGAGACTGTGTGGATACAGACCAGATTCTCAGGTGTCTGTTAATGGTCACTGTGAGGATGTAGTCGTCAAAGTGTGTAACGTCAAGTGCAGTCTTGAGAGTCAGCTGTGGGTCGTTACTGACAATCGGCTTGTTCGACCAAGGTCTTAGTAGTTGGCCCAAAGACTCCAGGTACGATGTGTCGTTGAAGACAATTGGATCGAAGTCAAACTGGGAGTCCCTCTGCAATGCAATGATACCTCCGTCTTTGAGCAGTACTGTGAGATAGTTCGGAGAGTAAGAGTAAAGCAAGTGCGGCAGTCTAACGTCAAATCCGTAAGGCTATGAGATCTTGCACCAGTCCTGAGAAGTCTTTGAGGACAAAGTGGAGCCTCCATTGGTAACAAAGTCCAAGAGCTTGATGATGATGGTAATGACAACACCTGTGTCTGTGATTCCGTCAACTATTAAGGCCTTGTCATTGTCGACTGTAATGATCTCGTTCACTGCAAGACAGTTGGCTCTGAGTTTGTCCGGTAAGTTGATCTTGATGTCTCGTAGTGGTACGTTGAAGTTGTTGTTGTATAGCACTGGGGAGAGTAACAGTGTGAATCCATTGTGTAAGACTCTGTAGTTGACGACTTGAGGGAAACTCTCTGGATCCTGAAGTTTGAAGATTCCAGTTTCAGAGGTCAGATTGCGTTGGAACTGGGTCTCCGGATCAAGTGAAGTGGAAGTGTGAAGTGCCTCTCTGGAAGAGCTCCACAGATGACGGGCAACATCCACCTCCAAGCAAGGAAGCGGGGTTGGATGAAGAGTCGTCCGCACGTGAGTCTTCTCTAGTGACATTGGCAGACTGGTTGAAAGTGAGATGGGCTAAAGAGATGCTGTGATTATTGACACTTCTTGCTAGGTTTGTTGATGTTTTGAAGCCCTTCATGAGATCTGGAAACGAAAAAAGTATGCGCGAATCCGTTCGATGAGTTGATGATTCGGGACCTCAGCTCTCACTGTTGCGAGAAGGGGTGAATTGGGCAGGAAGAAGAGAATTAAAAGAGACTGTGGTGTTGTTTGCGTACTTATTATAACATTATCATCTTTTTAGAATCCACTAAACTCACAATTGCTGTCTAAACGACGACCTTCAGACGGCCCGGTGGTAGCCCTAAGTGTTACCCGGCAATCTCCTCCAAGAGCCCCAACACAGTGCTACATAACGCACATCCAAGTTCGCGAAGTACAAATAGAGGGGAAAATTTTTTCATCAATCAACCAACCAGACCACAAGAAGAACTACAAAGAGCCCTTCTAGAGAGCAAAGATCCCCATGAGATCTTCTGTGAGAATGGAGTATCGAGGAAGTATCGGAGTGGCTCTTGGCGGGACTCGCGATGAGCTCAATTTGGTGATGATCCAACTTCAAATTTCAAACTAGAGTATGTGACCTCAACTGGAATGATCGTACCTTTTAATCTGAAAGTTGAACCCATTGTGGTCGTTCTGCCTGTGTCAAAGAAAACGTCTTTGGAATACAGGTGTATTCCATCCGTATACTTCCTCCATATTTCATTTCTCTTCGCCGATGGGTAAGTTTCATTCTTTCAACCTTCACACGCCATCTATCCCACAGAGAAGCCCACCTGTTGCTAGTGTCTTTTGAACTTCACTACGGACTTTGAATGATGATTGAAAAAAACTAAGCTGGAATTACCCACTGAATATCACTGATGGATAACGTTTTACTACTCTCTGACTCATTGTTTCCCCCTTTTGTTGGCTTGCATATGGGTGTGTTTTCTCTTGTGGACTGTTGGTTTGCTGAGGGGTTATCTTTAGCTGTGAGACCAATTTCTAACAACAGTTAATAGACGTTTTGTCAATTGCCTTTCTGCAACGTAAGAACACTCGTTCCATTAGGTGATGGGATCTTCATTACACCAGAGAAAGACGACGTGCGGGACTACAAGAAGCTGGATATGACGAGCCACAGCACTGGGCACTGAATATATTTCATGAGTGACATGCTTTTCATGTGGGCCTAGAAAACCCACGCTACTGATCCTTCTTTGTTCCAATTGCGTCTTCCTCTGTGTGTTTTCCAACTCCAAGGTTGAGTCCGACTTTCTGGCTCGAAAACATCAACGACAACACAAGGTATGTGACTTTGCTTCCCTTCTCTCACTTCTTTTTCTCCTCCCATCCCACATCTCTCCGCAAAGTGATGAACATCTTAGATGACGAGTCAGATTTCAGGTTTCCTGCTGATGACAAAACTTTTTTCAATACCATTCATGCCTTTCTGACAACGAAGAGATGATGGTGAGACGGACACAAGTGAGAAGGAGAATGGCTTTCTCTATGAAGTTCACCCAGACTAACTCTCTACCCAAACAGTCCCCTCCAGCACGAAGAAAGCTTTCTTCCCGCTCGCTTTGGATCCGGTGACACAAGATGATACTCAATAAACCTATAGACAAGCATATGTCTGATTCACAATTGAAGACAAGTTTATTACAGTCTGATGTCGCTCTCCAAAACGAGCCGAGTTGTGTGGCTCTTCCATACTTCCTTCCTTATCGAATGAGTGAGTGTCGTTCTTTCATACCAACTAACCACGATACAACCAGCCTCCCATCTCTCGTTTATGATGATCTACCACATTTCACGACGGTCAACTGCGTCTTCTCCCCGTTAGGAGAGGGCTTTGATGATAATCCGCCCCTGACAGGGCGTGGTCCTGAACAAACGATGCCAGTTGATGGAGCTGTTTTGTGTGGATTTGTTGTGTTTGATGCCATCAATCGAACACAGTACTAACATCTAGAAACAGGTATGTCTTATTGCCTTTTTTTTCTCTCTCACAAAGTCTCCCTTCTCCCTCTGTGGGCTTTACGATGATGATCTTTACAACCGATTAGTCTTCATGAACTTTTATGATTAAAAAACGTACCCTAGATTTGCATGTCAGGCTGAACTTTGAAGCACACAGAAGTATGGGAGTCGTGGATGTCTTGTGAGGAATCTCTTCACCTAGAGTCCTCAAGTACTAACAACTGTATAGCTAGCCACTAATTACCAACTACAATCCTTCTATTATCTCGTTTATTATGTAGCCTTCTCATTATCCCCTATTGATAGTGTTCCCACTGCCCTTGGCGTGAGACTCAGTGAAGTCGTCCCACTGCCTGGCCTTGTACGTCTCTCTGTCAGCCTTCTCCATGTCGTCCTCATCGCTTGATTCCTCTTCTTGGTCGTTACCACCGCCTGAGATGATACCACCATTGGCCAGTTCTTGCTCCAGGTACTCCTCCACCGTCATTGTAGGGAGGTACTGTCCTGTGCCAAACACCTTTTTCTTCAAATCTTCTCTCTTCACCAGTGTAAAAGGTCTCATAATCTTGCCCTCTTTCGACAACAGCTCCTTGTTAACACTCTCTAGTCTCTCTGTGAACCCAGTCTTATCGTTCGAACGCTATTTTTCTCTGTCATCCACCTGTGTGAGGGGCGATTGGGTCTGTTCTGACATCATCTTCAACATCTCCAGCTCCTATGTGAACGATCTCATGTGATCAAAAGTCTTGAGAACAACCAGTTTCATCTTGCTGAGATACAATCCACGAATCTCTTCTTCATCTGCATTCTAGAATTCCTGCTCGTCGTTCTCCAACTTCTCCAGCTGATTCAGCTTCACTGTGAGTTGTTTCTCCAGTTTGTAGTTGGCAATCTTCTCATCTCTTCTCATCATGGCGTTGTCGTGC
This sequence comes from Petasospora meyerae, assembly GCA_030462915.1. NCBI lineage: Eukaryota > Fungi > Ascomycota > Saccharomycetes > Phaffomycetales > Wickerhamomycetaceae > Petasospora > Petasospora meyerae. The sequence goes on from JAKVQR010000348.1 coordinate 7,562, forward strand.
AATGTCACTGTCTCAAAAGGCGACTCCTTAATCTTGTCGAGTTTCTGTTCGTCTGATTTTGAAAGGATCCCATAGTTCTATAACATAGTGAGGAATTGCAACATACACACAATCGCCTTCTTCACATTCACAGTCTTGGTCGGTGTGTTCAACTCACTGTAGAGTATTGCCATGTGATAGTCCACTGCAAAGTACTTCAATTCGGAGGTGTTGACATCTTCTAATGACTCGTTCGTAGAGAATACACCACGTCTCGTTAGTGTATTCTTGAGGTCGATCCATTGTTGAATAGTGGAAGTTAACAGCTGTTGGAACTCTTCGCTGTCTTTCCTCAAAGATGACTCCTGTACACTCTGGAACTGCGCAACACACTCGTTGTAAAGCTGTTTAAGGGGCTTCTCGTTGCTCATTTTGTACTCCCTTTGTGTTCTCTTCTTCTCTCAGATCACTTTCAACTGTTTAAGAGCAACTTGTCCTTCTCATCGACTCAAAAGGTCTCTCGATGCTTCTACGCCTTTACTTGTACGTCCGTGCTCGTAACCTGTTGAAGTTATGTCATCACTCCACACTAAATTACATAAGCAAAAATGGAGATCTGCTCTCCGGACTCCTCCCACATCACCTGAAACCCACAGAACAGTTGAGTTATACTAGACAGATCTTGTGGTCTGAATATCCCATTGACCAGTAGCAGATCATACACCCAGCCATGTCTGACCTCCCTCCAGTGTACTTCAACAACGACGAGGACTCCTTCGCCTTCTCCACGTGTCGTGTCCGTTGGATCAAGATCGTCCAGGATGCCGTTGACGACGTCGAAGCCGCTGTTTCCCAGTCCACTGACGATGAGTTCAAGTCCCAAGGTGCCATCATCGCCAAGAAACTATCTACTTTGAAACAGGACATTCTCAACGATGGAAAGATTGTGCCATTGGAAGGCTCCCTCAAGCAGTACGAGTCCTACAACAGAGCCATCTCTCAGGGCGAGTACACTTGGCTTACCGGCCCATGGTTGGTCTTGGAAAACTACCTCTACAGAATGATCAACGCCTTCTTCCTCGAGCAGTCCCATTGGTTCAACTACGATGTCTTCTCCAACCTGAAGAAGGGCTCATTTGAGTCTTCTGTCGCTGGTGTCACTGAACTTGCCGTTCGTTACAAACAACTCTGTGAACAACGTCAGCAGAAACAAGAAATCGATGAGGAGGTCGAGGAGTTGCTCTTCAAGGAGTTTGCCGAGATCTCTTTGTGGGGTAACGCAACCGATTTATCCTTGCTCGCCACTGCCACGTTGGACGACATTAAATCCATCCAGGGTGCCGAAGCTAGAAAGAAGTCTGAGGACAAGATCCTCTCCAACGACCTCGATCTCGCCTATAAGCAGTTGAAATCTTCCAACCCACCAGAGGGAAGAAGCGTGGACATCGTTCTTGATAACTCCGGGTTTGAGTTGTACACCGACTTGGTCTTTGCCCTGTTCTTGATCGACTTTGGCATCGCATCGAAGGTCACTCTCCACACTAAGGACATTCCATGGATGGTCTCTGATGTCAACATCAAGGACTTCACTATCGTGCTGAACCAGTTAAGAGACTCCAGTGTGTTCCCTGAGCACAGACGTGAGTTGGACTTCCTCGTCGACAAGGTGGAGTACTTGTACAACACCGGTGTCTTGACTTTGGAAACATCTCCATTCTGGACTTTGGACAGGGACTTCTGGGGAATCGACCCTTCAGAGACCGAGTTTGGCGGTGCTCAACTCCATAAGAGACTCTCCCAGTCCTCTTTGGTCATCTTTAAAGGTGATATGAACTACAGAAAGCTCACAGGTGACAGAAGATGGGCTCCAACCACCTCTTTCGTCCAGGCTGTGGGTCCTCTTGCTCAAAATGGCTTGAAGATCCTGTCGTTGAGAACGGTGAAGGCCGATGTCCTTGTTGGTTTGCAAGAAGGTGTTTACGAGCAGATCAGTGAGAAGTGGGGTGAGACTGACGAGAACAAGCTTGGATGGTTGTGTTCCGGTAAGTACGCCGTCATCTCCTTCTCTAGCGGTACTGCTTGAAGAGGTTAAAAAATCACTACATAAACTCAATACAGATAGATGTATAACATTCATTCTCATCCATACCTCACTTTGGAGGCTGTGGAGGGAACTGCGGTACAGGGAACATAGGCATCATCGGCATTGGAGGTAGAGGCATCGCAGGCAAGATTGGGGGCATCATAGCCATTCCTGGTTGCACAGCATCTGTTTGTGCTCTCTTTGCATCATTGGTACCATCTGTAGTTGACAATGGACGCTTATTTCCACGCTTTTCTCTCTCTTTCTCGAGCAGTTCATCCACGCGTTTCTTCAATTCCTCATTAGGTTTCAGTTGATCAAGATAGATGTCCTCTTTCGAACAGTTCGGACAAACAAACTCACTATCCAACAAAGCCTGTTCGATGGAGTCCTTGGAGTATGTCTTGTCACAGCATGGGGTGTTCACTGGGTCTTCCATCACCTCGTTTGTGATTGGATCAAGCAACTCCGGATCCACGTCTTTCAAGGAGCTCAGTTCCTTGGCTCTGTTGACCTTCTTACCATAACTCTCCCAGGCCTTAGAGTCTGCCACTTGCACGACGTACTGGCCATCCTCGTTCATCATATACGTCTTTGAAGGATCGGTATCTGGGTTCTCCACAGTCTGCAAATACGTCTTTGGAATACCGGTGGTACGCTTGATACGCTTACCCTCCCAGTTAGGATCGTCGTTGGTCGGACAGTTCTTAATCCAGTGGTCCTTGGATCCACATCTGTAGCACATGTAGCCTGGTGGTGGAACGTCTTCAGGGTTGTTACTGGTATTGTTTGAAGGTCTTGCGGTGAACACAGGAGTAGCAGAGGACATCTCCTGCTGTGTCTGCTTCCATTGGTCGGACTGGTTGGAGAACATCGCAGCAATACGCTCCTCTTCTGTCATTGCACTGTTCTCTGTGGTCTTCATATTACCAGGGGCGTTGGCAGCGGTGTTGGACTGTAGTGTGACTTTGGTGATACGAGGCTTACCAGTGACGTATCGAGAGGCACCTCCCTTGCCTGGCTTGATCGGAGGTGAGCGACGGGCCACCACGGAGGATGAACGGGGTATCACCAGTGTGTCATCTGAATACTCTTCGTCTGTGTCTGCGTTGTACAAACGGAGTTCGAACCCGGTACCATCGCCCAACTTGTTCTCAGCTATGATCTCCTTCTTGAGGTCAAACACGGTGATACCGGTACCGTCGAACTGGATACGCGCGGTGTTCTTCTGCGAGCGGAAACGGTAAAAGATCGTGGAGGACATTGTGGGTTTGATTTGAATATGGTCTGTTTAATTGGGGAAAGATGATTGTGTATAAGAGAAAGAGAGAGTTCTTGAGTGTCTGTGTGGGTAGTTGAGTGCTGTGTAGAGTGTGGGACAAAACGAGTTCGCGGAATTTTGCCTCCAAATTTTGCTGCCCGGAGTATAAATAGCGGGAGTGCCCCAGGCCGTGTGATATGGTAGTGTGAGGGGTTTGATAACACTTACTTCTTCGTATTGGAAAGGGCGTGAAGAAGTCATTTCTCAGTGGAGATAAGCGAGGATGAATCAAGGTTACTACGAGCTTTACAGAAGAACAACGTAAGTGTGGAGTCCCGTTTGACAGTGGCAGGTTGCTCTCACCCATGTGTCATGAAGATCAGTCATAAGACGATCAAGTGCTAACGAAATCTGTGCTTAGTCTGGGTGTTTCTCTCACCGATGCCCTCGATACTTTGATCTCTGACCAGCGTATCCAACCGCAGCTGGCTCTGCGTATCCTGTCCCATTTCGATCGTGTGATGGCGGAGTCGCTCAAGGAGAGGGTCAAGGGTAAGCTCTCTTTCAAAGGGCATTTGCACACATATCGTTTCTGTGATGACGTGTGGACGTTTGTGCTGAAAGATGTGGACATCAAGCTGGATAACGGCAACAACGTGCGTGCTGATAAGATGTCCATTGTTGCGTGTAACGCTAAAAAGGCTGGTGAGGTTTGATCTCTGTCATAGAGGTATGACCACTCTACGATCGCTATTTTCTCCCCTATTTCCACTCGCCGCTTTCTCTCTGTACTATAGATTATCCTTCTCTCTGTAATGAACACTCTAATGATGACAATTTGTTCCGTAGATGATCTGACATACTCAGTCTAGTGCTAGCTTGGTTGGTACGTAGTAGAGGAGCTGCCGATCGCGGCCTCCCATAGAGATTCCCAAACACGCCAACTACTACGTAACACACAACACACAGCGATCTATCACCGATCTACCCGTATCATTCTCCGGTAATTACCAAAACATCCATCAAAGCCAATCGTAGAAGCTCTCAGAGTCCCTTCCCACATACTCCAGGATCTATTTCCCCCCACAATGTCCTCCTCTGGCAACTCATACCCGTTCGGCGCAGCTCGATTCCCCGTCGATATGGACGCCCTGAAAGAGCAGACACCATATCTCCACCACAAGATCTCCACCATGAAGCCGCTGAGGGAGTTCTTCAACGTCTCGAAAGTGAGTCCTCCCAAGTCTGTGGCCGAGTGGCGCCAGCGTCTCTACGTGAACACCAAGTACTACCAGTCCAACTACCTCGTCGTGCTACTGATGGTGTCCCTGATCCAGTTGATCCGCAGACCATTGCTGCTGATTTCGCTTGCCGCATTGACTCTGGGCGTCGTGGCACTGAAGAGAACTGCCAGTGACGTTGTGAGATTCCAAGGCTTCGAAGTGGAGAAGAAGATCATCTACACCGTGCTCATGCTAGCCACCGTACCCGTCATTCTACTGTCCTCGCCGATAGCCACCATCTTCTCCATCGCCACAGTCTCTGCCGTTCTCGTCGTTGTACACGCGTCTGCATTGGACAACAGGGACACGGACACGAGCTTCAACGAGAGCATTGTGTGAGTTTGATGAAACCTTTTAGACAGCTGTACTCTCTTTTTCATATATGTTGTGTAATTACCGATACTTTCCCGATGTAGAAGTCCAGCAACAGCCGGGTTTCCGCGCTTACGTAGTCACTGGTCAGCTTTGGCACGGGGCAACATCTCCAGCGGCCGCAGGATCTTCCCCAACTTCCCCTACAAAACGTCATCTATACGCAGCAAAAAGTACACCTTCCAACAGAAACGAGCGACACGCCATAATATAATCGACACACAACATCGCTAACACAACAGACACAATCGGCATCCACACGCACAAACCAACCAGAACTCGCAGCTCACCCCATTTCCACCCACACAATCGTCCTTTAAGGTTCCCAGCTGGATTTTGTTTGACTGACTCATCCACTAAGATTGGGCCCTCCAGCCTCTTGAAACGTCCATCTACCCGTCAACAGGACTCACACAACGCACCAGTGGGCGCTTGAACCTAAAGTTGTCACAGTCTCGATCTCTTCATTATTCTCAGGTCAAGCATTCATACATCTTCATCTCTTGACCTTCTCAGCTCCTGTCGGTGACGTCACATTCTCGTTCTCATTAGTAGCCGCCATCGACACTCTTCAACATTGGATTTGGACGGAACACTGACGGTTATCCATCCATACAAGCAACGCATACCACATACAAAGCACAGGATCTCTAAGAGACCACATATCCGTTGTTTGCATCCCGTTACTACTCTGTTCCCCTGCTACTTCTGTTTGTTGTGTGCAATCTGTTTGTCGCTCACATCAACACTCACACTCACACTCACACTCACACACCCATATCATACGACCCGTTACGAATTTCTTTCCCTGTTTGCTCTTTATCTGTTTGTTTGTTACACTCTTGCACTCTATTTCTCGTTCCCTTATCACTGCATGACCATTAACCCATCACTAAACTCACATATCATCTGAAACAATTACACCATTTCAGCATCTCCCATACAACACATCCACGCACACACTCGCTCTCTCTTAAATATGTCACTGGCTTACAACCTCTACAAAGAAGGAAGTCTCCTCAACGGGAGATACAAGAAAGTTGAACATATCAGCGAAGGTGCCTATGGTATCGTCTCTCTCGCCAAAGACACTCTTCGCTCCAACTTGGTTGCCGTGAAGTACATCTTCAAACTTCAAGAAAACACAACTCCATCTGCCAAGGACTCCCTTCAACTATCCAAGTCACTCACCGAAGTGTCCACAAATGGTATGGATGAAGAGATCTGTGAAGAAGCACTCCATGAGATCGACATCCACAAGAGACTGGGTACCCATCCTTACATTATCTCCTTGGTTGACTGTTTCGACTCATTTATTATCCTGGAGTACTGTCCTCGTGGTGACTTGTATGAAGCCATGAAGGCCGGTATCGGACCTTCCACAACTGCAGATATCGTCGGTGTTATGTCACAACTCATCGACGCCGTGGAATATGCTCATTCTCACTCCATCTACCATCGTGATATCAAACCCGAGAACATCTTGATCGCAGATGATTTCTCCATCAGACTATCCGATTGGGGGTTGGCCTCTACACACCGTATGTGTACCGATTTCGGTGTGGGTTCTGAACGTTACATGGCTCCAGAGTTGTTTGATGAGGAGAACGTCCAGATATACGATGCTTCGAAATCTGATATCTGGTCCCTGGGTATCTGTCTATTGAACCTTGTGTTCCATAAGAGCCCTTTCAAGATTGCTGATCAAAGTGACAAGTCGTTCACTTATTTCGCATGCAACCGTGAGGCCTTGTTTGACATCTTCTCCAACATGACTGAGGACTTGTTCACAGTGCTTCGTTATTCGCTTACATTGGACCCGGGGAACAGAGACTTGGCAAAGATGAAGTCTGAACTACTCAACGTCGGCAAGTTCACACAGGATGAAGATCTCGACTAGAGCATCCAAGACGAGTCCGTCCAGCCAGTGGTTTCGGAGACCCAACCAATTGCAATCACCCCACGCACAAATGGGAATGCAGCTCGTCGTTACTCATTCAATGGTGCTGGTGGTGGCCGTCGTAAGTCGTTGGGTCCCAAGTCGTTTGCTGTTCCAACCCCCAACACGTACATCTCCAACCATTTTAACGACTTCAAGAAGGACATGTACAACAGAAGGGACTTCTTCACTCCACCATCGGTTACCGCTCAGTACATGGAGAAGTTTGCTGCAGAACGTAAGAAACCAGGAGTGTACCAACCACCTCATCAAAGACCTTCCACTCCAAGATCTTCGGGCTCTGCTGGTAACCATCTAGCATCAGCAAACGTTCCTATCTTGAACCCTGGTATCAGATCGAGAAAGAACTCTTCGTCATCGACAGCTGGTAAATACGTTCCTCCAAGCCTAAGATCACCGAATATTATGAGTGTTATGAGATCTCCGTTGCATGAGAGCACTACACTTGATGACTTTGAGTCTGACGATGAGTTGTTCGTTCTTGAAGAAGCCGAGTCAAGACCGGAGTCACACGTGGACCTTACCCAGTTGAATCATTCTGTTGCAACGTTGAGTCTGGATGGGTTTGCTAGTGAATTGTCTTCAGCACCTTCGTTGGTTGTCTCAGAGGCGCCTGTTCCCTCATCCACCACAAAGGCGACGTCCAACACCATCCATGACAGGGTAAAGAAGTCCAACTACTCCTCTGATGAAGCAGGATCTGTTTCTGGTGGGTCTCAAGTAGATTCCAGTTCTGATACGAACACCAAGAAGACATATGTTCCGCCTCATCACAGAGAGCATTACAACAGTCACTGGAATTACAACCCACGCAATCGTAAGATGAGTTTCTGGAATCACAACAACAACCATCGTCCACGTGTGAGAAAGATGAGCACCCACAGACATCCTCCACAGCAACATATGGTGTCATCGTCTGCCCCTGCTGTTCAGATCGACTGGTTCAAGGCCTCCAAGATCGATTACGATGACGAGGCAATCGATGACGAAGAGGACGATTTCGAAGAATCAGCTGCGTACTAGGATTATGCTGGTCGTGTTGGCAAGCACACTCACGTTCCGTTGCAAGTATCATCAAAGCCGAGTGAACTCAACAAGGCTAAGGCGTTCCGTGTGTCTACTCGTGAAGTGGCAGATATCGCCGAATGATTGTTACTTGTCTTTGTTATGATTATGATCGTTCATTGTCTTTACATTCTCGGATTGTAGACATGCCCTCATTTGATCTTCGTCATGGTGAACAAAGCTGCTGCTAGACCGAACACAGTAGCATAGGCAGCAAGTGTCTTTGTCTTAGTGCTTTCATCCTTGTGTGACAACCTCACCACGTTAGACTTGAAGATAGCGGCCTTGGAGTTGTTGAACGATGGCTGTACCTTCGGTGTGTTCTCCACTACATCGTCCTCCTTATGATTCAGAAGGTACAAGATGTCGTCTTCCACCTCGTCTGTCACAATGCTCTGCACGTTACCGAAGAAGTCTGTGATCAGAACGTCGTTTGGATCCCTCTTGAAAAGGTCGGTTCTCACACCTGCGTGAGAGTGGATGTCTTCTGGCTTGTAGGTGTTGAACAAGTCCTGGAGAGTCTTCGTGGAGTTCTTCTCAATGCCCTCCAAGAACTCCAAGTTGTAGTATGTGAATCTGTCAATAACAGCGACTCCAATCTCCACGTCACTATGATGTGAGTAAGAACTTTCGTCCAACTCGGAAGACCCCACGGCGAGAATGTTTGGTGAGTAGAATCTTGAGTACATGGTGTTGGCCTGACACGTGTCGATCATGAAGAAGATCTCGTTATACCTCTTCTTCTCGTGCATCTGCTCAAATGCATCGGCGATATCCCAACTGCTGATCTCCTCTGCGTCTTGGAACTTCAAGAACTCATCACCACCGTGTCCTGTCATGTAGATGAAGATGTTGGAGTTCTCATCGGTGAGAAGTCTCTTGGATCTTGGATGGTCAGGCCCCCATCTATCGGTCAACAATCTGATGAAGTTCTCCACTGTGACCTCGTATCCTCTGTAATCGACTTCAATGGAGTCACCGTAGAGGTCAATAGCTCTGTCCTTGTTGTTGAACACGGAAGCTGGGAACAAGTTACGCGGGTTACAAGCCACGTCATCGCTCAGCATGAGAATGATCTGGGAGTCTGGGATTCCGAGTCTCTTCACAGTTCTGTACATCGAAAGCACGTTCGCCATGTGTCTGTAATTGAACCAGAAACGGGACGTAGATACAAGAACTGCCCAGTTGTTTGTGTGTCGTGATTGTGATTGTGATTGGGTGTCATGGTCTTCTGTGACTGCCAAAGAGAGTATGAGGAGCGAGAAAAACGCCACCAGAGAATGTATACTGAGCTTCATTTTGGAAGTAGAACGATATGGGTTTCACTGTGGAGCGTTTGACGAACAGTATACGTGATTGATAGTTCCCTTATGTGGCATCATCTTCACTTACCGACCTTCGATGAGAATGGTCTGGTGTATGGATGTTTTTTAAAAATCGTGGCCCTACCATGTTTTTGACTGACGAACTGACTGAAACGGCAAAATTCCATTGTCATGTAAAGAGTCGGTCTTTGGTTCTTCAGTTATTTCCTATTTGGGTTGTTCTAAAGTATTCTTAGAGAACAGTTAGTGTACCAGACGCAATTCCTTCCTTACTTATGACTTATATGTAAATCAAATATCTTATAATAATCTCAATGGTCGACAAGTACTCTTAATAAGCTCTGATGGGTATTACTCCTGATCTTAGCTCCTGACTTGCCTGACCTCTAAATAAAAGTTCTATAGAAAGTTAAGTTCTAAATTGAATCTTTGTCCCTTTTATACTTGTCCTGGGAACCAGCTCATAAAAAGGAATTCAATAAGCGACACAATAAGCGACATAATAAGATACACAATAAGCGACACAATAAGCGACATAATAAGCGACACAATAAGATACACAATAAGGTACACAATAAGGTACACAATAAGGGTCACGAAAATCCTTGGCAGAGTTTACCTAATCATCTGTGAGTGTATGACATAACGCTCGCGAACTCGTTTGAGGCCTAAAGGTCGAACCTTTACATCTTCCCCCATCTTATTAGAGTTCGTCCCGAACTCTCTTCAAATCCTACTTCCTTGAAACTTCTCGTATGTAATCTCGTAGTTCTAATTGTCAGCTTTAGGGTTTCTAGTATCTGTTCTAGGTGAATGGTTGTCGTCTGTGGAGAAAAAGAAAAAAGACTATTTTTGCGGGCGAGCAACCTCAATGAGGGGTTACTCCTTTTGTGGGTTTATATAGGGGAGAGGAAATAAGAATAAAGCAACAAAATGATAGATCTTCAAACAATGAACTGTGGAACATCTGTAACGCCCATGAATGGGATCCGAGTCACTCTTGTAGCGTTTGTATAGGATGTCGAGAGAGTCGTCAGAGTCCTGGGAGACAGTGTTGCTGGTGGATTGTGGATCCTCCTCGTCCTCGTCCTCTCTCTTTCTCTTCTCTTCGTCATAGTACTTTCATACTTAGGAGAAGCGGCTGGAGTAGGGATGGACTGGTTGTAGTTGATGATCTGATCGATCCACTCCTGAATGTCCTTCTCATCCCATCCTTCCTTCTCCTTGGTTGGACACTCAATCTGACCATCCTGGCCTTCTGCACCTGTTGGACCAATATCAGCAACTGGGATCTCCTTCTCTGGCACAAACTCAACAGCTGGTGCCTTCTCCTCAACCACAACCTCTGGTGCCTTCTGCTGGTGAACACCCTGGGTCTGAAGGTACTCCAAAATGGCGGTGACCTGGTCGGACAGCACTTGCATCTTTCTGTGGACCGATTTTGTCTCAGCGATCGAGGCTTTACTCAAGGATGCAAGTGAGTAGTACACCTTCTTGTTGGTCCAACGGGATTGGATATCGGTCTTCTTGTAGGCAATCCAGTTGGCGTTGTCCTTAGGTGGTGGTGGAGTTGTTGGAGTCATAGTGAGTGATGTAGTGGTGAATCTGGATCTTTATTTCTTGTGGATGTGTGTTTCTCGGGGTGGGAACCCGTCTTTTTATATGTATATTTGCTGGGGCGGACAGTGGCCCTCGTGGGACGCACGTAATTTACCCAAAATGGGGTGTATAAGAGATGCTCGAGTGATTGGTTCGTCTATGCCGATCTCTCTTATGCACACCTCGTTTGTATTAATAGATTTGTCTGAAGATATGTAAGTCTTATCTGAGGGATTTAACCGTTTCTGTCTTCTAATTGGCCTTCTTCCTCTTGTCTGTCCAGCTCTCGTTGCTTTTCTGCGTTACTTGCAATAATGTCTGCTGGTGATCTTGAAGGATCTGCTATCTCTTGCAGTTCTTCTGGAACTTCTACCCAAAGTGGTCTCGCTTCGTCTACCAGTTGTCTTCTTCTCGGCTCTGGTAGCTTATCGAATTGGTCGTATGTGATCTGTGTAACTCTTCTTGGATCACACATCTTCCAGGTGACGGTCAACTTCTCCAGTTCTGGGTTATATCCTACGAGACTATGTATCTCTTCAATACGATCATCGGCTTCAAGTTTGGTTCTAGGTGGCTATTTGAGATACTTGTGTTCTTCTACTCGAGGTATAAACTTCTTGACCCATTGTACGTTGATCGTGGTCTACTTTCTGTCCGTAAACGGCTTGTCCAGGACCAGCTTCACGGCATTGGGGCCGATCATTTTGTCTACAAGGAAAGGTCCCATGTAATACGGGGACACCTTAGAATATGCATCTTTTGTTCCCCACACGTTTTTGTGAAGAAGTACCCAATCTCCCCTTTCAAGTACCTCCTCCTCCCTCCTATTTTTGTTGTGCTGCCGCTCCTGCGTCAGCTGCGCGTCGACCAGCTGATCTCGGGTATATTGAACAGTGGCATTGATGTAAGCCGCATAATCTTCTGCGCGGGGATCTAGTCTTTGTAATCCTTTTACGTCCCAAATCTTACTGTAAATCGGTGAATCGGGGATCACTCCGTAATCAATCTCAAATGGGGCTCGGTTGGTGGAGCTCTAGACCGTTGAATTGTATGCAAACTCGATAGCAGGTAATGCACGATCCCACTCGTCACTATGGTAATGGCACACTGAACGTAGTGATTGGTTGATAACACGCATCATACGCTCACTTTGTCCATCTGTCTACGGATGTGATGTAGTAGTGAACAACAGAGATGTCCCGAGTGCTCTCCAAAGGGTGCTCCAAAAGAAACCCATGAAGCGGACATCTTTATCGGAGACAATCTTGCGGGGAATCCCGAAATTTGTAAAGTAGTATCTGAGAAATAATCTAGCTGCACCTGCACCAGTAAGCTGCTTGGTACAAGGAATCATCTTAACACGTTTCGAAAATCTATCTACGATGACGAATATCATATCGTGTCCATCTTTCGTAGGTGGGATCCCTGTAAGGAAATCCATCGTAACTTCCTTGAATCTACCAGCGGGGATTGGCAACGGGTTAAGCAAACCCTGTATGGCTTGTGTGGATGGCTTGGCTTTCTAACATTCTAAACAACTGGCGATGTACTTCTTTAC
>JAKVQR010000349.1:0-19831 GCA_030462915.1 Petasospora meyerae
CATCATGGGGAACCTTATAACACGTACACTTCAATCACTGACTTATAATGTATTTTTATATACAGCAGTAGTTTCTAGTATACTTTTTTTTAACTTGATCTGCAAATGACCTAGCTTATTCGACAAAATATTAAGTATACAAACAATAAACGAATAAGCTATATAAGTCTTTACCTCTTAACAATTCTCCCAATATCTTCTCTCAGATTGTACCATTCGTACTCTCAGGTAGAACCAGCTCTATCACAGTGAGTGTTGTTAGATATCCAGCTGGGCTCTAGCACGTCATCCCACCATATAAGTGGAATCTCTGTAACTGCCACTAGTTATCTTCCTCTGCTCTCAGACCTTAGCCTTCATCCAACTATTCAACGTGAGTTCATTCTCTTTTAGAAATGAAGACTAAAACTCATGTTTCTGGACGTCAAAACGTGGTTCATTTTACCCAACATGGAAGCCATATGACGTTGACAGCCTACATCAAGACAACATCAGTACCAATCCCTTAACACCTCAACAAAACCAGAACATGCTTTTGCTTATTAATCGATTAGTAAACCGATTATTGATTAGCGATCTCACAGGGCTCCATCATGATTTCATTGACTTCTCAGATTCACGCAAATTGATAACACTAAAAGCTCTCTGGCCGGTTACATTAGGCATGGGCAGCGGGCAGCAGGAAGCATTGGATAATGTGTCATATATCTAGTTAGTAGTGATGTGATTTAGGAGCCATATAACTCTGGTATGGGCAGATTCTCTGGCATATAGCATATAGCACATTGGTGCTAGTTGGGAGGTCATAATATGGCGGAATAGAATGGCATATGGTTGAGCACCTTCGGCCACTACTACGAGCTTCAATGAATAGCTGCCCATTAATACTGAAGAAATATTAAGAGAAATAGATGAACGGAACATAAACGACATAAATTCGTATCAAACATACATAAAAATAAATAATTCATCGAGACACTTCACTTGGACTCATCCTTCTTCTTCTTAGAGATGAACTTTGGTGCAGCCCACCACAGACCAACAGACGCCAAAAAGCCATACAGGAACTTGCGATCGCTGCTGGAAATGTCTCCTTCTTCATACTAGTAAGGCTCTTCCTTGAATTCCTCGACAACTTCATCACCCAGAACATCAGAGACATCTGCGTTGAGAGCGTTCGCACTTTGGGTCTCCACACTTTCAAATGACTGGCCAAACACTTTGGAGTCAGAGAGAGGAGCCTTGGATACAATGGTTTCGTTTGGGTTCACATCCACACCGTCAGCCAACTCCTTCTCTGCTTGTGTAACAGCTTTCTTGGAGGCTTCAGTCGACAAAGATGGAATTTGGATGGCGTAGTCATCACCAACGAGCTTTTCACTAGGTATATCAACTGGTTTGATCTGATCCATATGAGAGACATCCCCCTTAGCCATGGCTTTTGTAGAGCTCACAAAATTCTTCACACTCTTGGATGAGAAAGAGTCTTCAATAGTAGGACGGGTTTGAGTAGAAAAGCTGTGCGTAGCTGAGGCTTGTTTGGCAAATGAGGACTCATAGGTAACAATTCTGGAAACAAGCTCAGCTTTACGACCACTGACTTTCAATCCACGCTTACGACATTCGCCTTTGAGAGTGTTCAGAGACATCATACTGAACTCAGACTTCTTGTTCAAGAGTGGACTTTGTGACTTTGTGCTTGTTTGATGAACGGATCTGTTGAGAGTCTGGTACTTCAATGTGTCATTCTTGTAGTCGTTGATGTTGGGAGGGACAAGGTGGTACTTGGAAGAGATGGTACTGAATGCCTTAGTTTGCTATTGCACCTCTGACTTCACGGTCTGGGCAAGTAGTCTGAGAGATGAAGCTGATCTGGTGGTTCTCAACATTGTAGGACTTGGGTCAAGAGCGGCGGTTATAGCAGGAGTACTGGATAGCAAGAAGACGCTCTATCTTTGTGTATCTTGTTTTTCCCCAAGGAAAGTATTGTGTGGTGTTGATCTGGGAAGACTTTCGATTTGTTTACTTTTTTACAGATTCGCGCCACCTGATCTCACCATGTCACCCGCCACAAATATCCACTGTGGCTTATCTACTTGGCTACGTAGTCTACTTAACCACTTTAGAGGGCTAAGTTGACCTACATGTAAGGACCATAGTAATCAAAGGCTGAATATTAGTAATTGGTAATCACTGTCCAATCTTGTAGCCGGAGAACTCAGAGTAGTACATGTTGTTGAGCTCGTCAAGTCCCTGTGGTCCCATGTCGTTCCAGAATGTACCAACATCGTTGAAGTTCAGTTCGAACGGTGTAATATGACGTGAACGGTCTTCTCGGTCATCTGGTGGAGGCATGTCATTGGTTAGATTGCTGCCCTGTACAGCTGCTTGTGGGTGAGGCGAGGCGATGTTATGATGTTGAGCCTGGTGATTCCCATTAGTCTTTGCCTGGCCACGTACAGCTCCAAAGATTGGCGTGTTGGGTGGAATGATCGACTGTCTGCGTTCTTGTAGCGTCTCTCCATTCTTCAATGTGCTAGAAATTTGCTTGAACTTCTCAACAGACGACTTCACAAGCTTCTCATCAATCAAAGTACCCAGTTGGTTACGGTAATCATACGGTACAGGGTGTTCCTGTTGAGCATCACGTTCCTGCCCACCGTCAATGATAAACGAGACTGTGCACTTTTTCAGGTAACTCTCAGTCATATCTTTACCTCCAAACACATTGGAGACAATGTCCTTCTGATCTTTCTCCAGTTCAACAAGGTTTTTGTTGATGTTCTTCTTCAGCACGTTCAGAACCTTGAAACTCTCCTTCAAAATCTCAGGCTTCAAGATGAAAACCTCCTTACCCAAGTGCTCTAAGTCGTTCAGCATGAGGTCAATGTCTTCATACAAAGCTGTCTGATCGCTGAGTGACATCTTGTTCAGCAAGAGCATCATAGACTGAACCACCGAACCAGTGAATGACTGATGAATCTGAGGGAGGAATAGAGGATTCTTCAAGTCATATATACCACGCAATCTTCTGTAGACCTGGAAGACGGCCTTTGCAGTACTCTTAGCAACTTCCCAAGCAATTGGTATTCCCTCTTGTAGATAGTTCTGGTAGATTCTGAATCTGTGGATACAGATACAAGTGTGAAGCATATGGTGTTGGAAATGGATCTTTGGATCGATGACATAAGGGATAGCTCCGTCGTTGTCCAGCTCGAAGAACCAACTCTTGTTGGTTTGGCATAGCTCCATGTCAACCTCCACGAGACCCCTGAAGATCTGATCCTCGATATCATCCAACCCTGGCATGTCTCTAGATTGGAACAGATGGTCCTTTTCGTAGATACCATTCATGATTTTCATCATCACAGCACGATAGATGTTAAACGAGTTGTCTGTTGGTACCTTCATAGAGCACAGCTTGATGGATTCTGGTGTGATGTCGATGTCGTTACAATTCGAAGGGAAGGGAACAGTGGAGTTGTAAGAGCGGATCATTGGCTTCACTCCAAGAGACAGAGATCTGAACGTGTCACATCCACATATATCCCACCATAATCTTCTTTTGAGCTCCACTTCCAACAAGTTGGGGTTGTCTTTGTCATCATTATCAAGACCCATGTCGTGCATGTCCTTGATGGCCTTCTCCAAGATCTCATTCAGCTGTTCAGCTCTTCTTGTGGCATAGAAGTACAGCTGACACAGAGAACACCATTGAAGCATGTATAGGTTGAACTCTGAGGTGCTCTTCCTCAATGAGTCTGAAATATTCACACATTCCTTTGAGGCGTCAAACCAGATCTTGTGAGATCTCTCAATCTCTGCTGGGTCAATGTTGATGAGGCCCTTGGGTAAATGGATGGCAGCGAGGTTCAACACCATGAATAGTGTGGCTAACCAACCAATGTCCACAGCTGATTCATCCAACCAGAACTGCTCCAAGGTGTTTCTGAAAGATGGGTGGTGAATAGGATGGTAGATGTAATCAATATTCTGCAAGTAAAACTCCACCAACAACTTGGTTTGGATCTTGGAAGGGAGGAGTTTGATGTACTTCCACTTGTATTCATTAACAGCGGCTTTCAATGCCTCGGCACTGTGGTCACTCTGCACGGTAGACCCCTGATCACTCTTGACAGCCAGTTCTTGCTTGAGATTGTTGATTGTCTTCTGACTTTGCAAGTTCTCCATTTCCAGCATTTGGATGCGCTGGAACTGAGACTGGAGCTGCTGATGAAGAGAGAAGTTCATGTCGGGTTGTGGTCTTGCTGTCGCTGGAGCAGATACAGGAAGTGTAGTCGAGTCAGCGGTATTAAGCGGCGTGTTTGTATGGGTCGAAGGGGAAGTGTATTGACTGGAGGTTGGATGAGACGAGAACTGAGGTTGTATCTGATGAGATATTGAAGGGACTTGCTAGTAGTTCTGCAGAGAGAGCTTGGCAGGTTGCTGGAGTGTAGACTGATTCACCGCGTGGATTCCATTGGAGTTATTGCCCTGGTTGCTCCATGGTGTTCGTTCACTAGTAACAGGGGTCTGATACTGTGGCATATTGTGATAAGTGAGACTGAGCGAGTTGATGCTCTGGTGGACTCCGGGCGCATTTGACTGTTGTTGCTATTGCATCGGCTGATGTTGTTCTGAAGCGCTGGTCTCTGAGGTGGATAATGGGGATGCACCAAACACTAAGCCAGTAAGCAGGTTCATGTTTGGGTTCTTGTCAGGAGCCACTTTTGACTCACCTGGCTTAGCATCGAACTGACCAAAGCTTGATGTTCTCTTCGTCTTACGCTTCTTAGTCTGCGCACCGTTGCCGTTATCAGCAGAGGCTGCCGATTCATCGATCGACTTCTTGGGGAGTCTTCCGAATTTGGAGTTTGGTGCAATGAGTTCCTGATTGCTGTTGAGTGGTCTGGCAGGAGCAGCGAGACACTCGTCTACCCTTGAGGTTTTACCTGATTTGCAAGTTCCACAGGGCACTTGAAGGTCACATCTGCGCTTCAGTCTTCGGCAAGGACCACATGCGTGTGTCTTCTTACCACCTGGGAGAGGCGTCTGACGCACTGGTGACTTCGTCGTCACAGTTGTGGTGGGAGCAGAGCTGATGTTTTGAGCTTGCTATGGCATCGACTGCTCCTATTCCTGCTTCAAGGTGGGGTTGGAGGACATCATTCGGTTGAGTCACACAGAGGAGAGAATGCCAGCAAACGAAGAGACTTGAAGTGAAACACGTCAGAATGAGGAAGTAGACGTAATGGAATAAAAACCAACGCTCGCTCGGTTTTGTTTTCGAGTTTGTTGTTTGACACACAAGCGTGATACTTTGGAGAAAGTGGACCCAAATTTAGGTGAGACCAGATGCAGGGATGTCAAAAACGGCTTTACCACCTTCGGCGTCGTTCCACAGTTCCACAGCAAAGAAAAAACTGAAGATAGTAGCTGGTACGTGTACCGGAAAAGTCAGCAGTGTTGATGGTAAGAATGATGAATTTTGGTGAGTCTTGTCTTCGTGGACGACAGTTTTGATTATGCAAATTTTGTCCTCTGGTGTACGTTGTCATAGTCGCTGGCGCAGTCTGCTCAAGTCTGAGCACAGTGGCGCGAGGCGGTAATGAATCATGATCGCCAGTGGCCACGGCCCACGGCCCACAGGCTGTCGCGAATTACTCTGCGCTGAAGGCTTGAAAGTTGAAAGTTGAAAGTTGAGCGCCTGCCTGAGTCCTGAATCCTGATTCCTGGGTTGGTGACTCGTGAGACCTGAGACAGCGATGCAGGAAAAGAAATATGTCCGCATAAACTACGTCCCGCGGCTTGAGCTTAGAGCGACTAGCGCCGGCCTTTGATAAAAGCTGCTGTTCGATTAACTTCGGACTAATCACGCGGACTAGAATTTGCACAATCAACCTTTTGATTTGTGTGGAGTAACTCCTGTGACATGCACCTGTCAAACCGACCTGTTGCATGTCAAACGAATAGTGGTTTGAATTGCTTGAATAATCATTTAAGTTTTTGACCTGTGGCATAGTACACTCCGTACTCCATGTGGAAGCTGTTGAAGGGAATGAACGCTTCAAGAGATATCCACGGCTCAAACCTCGACAGCTACCTATGGCTCTTTCCCTAGGACGTATACAATGATCAAAGAACAACAAAACTTTTGGATATTATAGCACATATTATGAACGAAGGACATGAGTGTACCATCAGTTAACATAAGAACCTTTCATCCACCAGGGGTAATATGGGGTTCCCATAATTCAAATTTTGAGATGGGGTGAAAATTTGACAGCTGAAAAGCACGGCAAGAACAATGAACAACAAAGACAGAAGACTCTATAATTGGGAACACAAATATCCCCATTGGTGATGCGACAAGTTATCTCAGAGGTTAGATACCAGATCCTTGACTGAGGGTGAAACTTCAAGCGTAAACTTTTTGTAACTCGGCTTCCAACTCAGCAGTTGGGAACTGTTGTGGTGGGTTTGGGATCTTGGCTCTCCACACTTCCTTTCCATCAACAAATATCACAAATGTAGGCCACCATACCACATCGATGCTTTTCTGCACAAGGGCACCTTCTTCACAGTTACCTTGTACTTGATAGAACTTAGCGTTGCTGTACTTCTGAGCTAGTGCATGGTACAATGGAGCAACAACTGTGCATGGAGGACAAACCGTCGAGTAGAAGTCCAATACAACAACACGAGAAGAAGTCAGTGCTTGCTGGAACTCAGTGAGGCTCTTGATCTCGTGAACTGGGACTAAAGTCATCTTAGCAGCTGAAAATGAATTGGGATCTGAAATTTGAAGTCCGAGCAATCAGTAACTATGGTCAATGATGTTGATGGAAGAGAACGATTGTGTCTTGACGGATGTGGGTCAGCTAACAAGTTGCACTTTGGGCAAAACCAGTGAAATCTGTGATTCTCTGCCTCTTCATAGATGTAAAAAGAACCTAGCGGCATTGAGGTATCCATCTCGTTATATATATAGCGTTCCGTGCTGGAGTGCTTCAATAGTTTTTCCCTTCTTTGCCGCATAATGCGGAGCTCCGCTACGGACTACAGAGTTCGCTTCGAGAAAATTCAACCTGGAGGGTAATCTCCGCTTCTTACCGGATAAACTCTCGGAAACACCTCGATGCCATCCACCGTATAGAGGGAAGTTGGAACCCCCCTGGTGTGATCGTATGTAGCTGCCACAAATCAAGATCTTCGGCCAGATTTGTCGGCTATGGTACTGTAATTGTGGAAACGGAGTTGATCCGCTTTAAGAGCCACCCAGGGATGTATGTAACCCAAGTCTGCCTTGCATCTACGAGAGCTTGAAATCACGTACTAGATTCTAGAAGTAAAGCATGATATTGTTTGATTCGAACCTTATCAATATATGCTTTTGAACAGCTTGTAGAGCCGATTTTCATCTCAATGGGTGAACAGAAACTCCGCGGCTGAGTTGGTGACTGGTGTTTCTTTCTGTCAGGATATGAGCTGAAGAAGACGAGCCACGATGGTCATCGATGTTTATTTCCAGGGGTTTTTGTGGTGATCGTGGCGGTATTTTACGTTTGTGGCGCGCTGCGGCACAATTTAGGTGGAGCTCCAGCCTCCGAGCTTGATACTAGAAGAACTGAGTCAGGCTGAGTCAGGGAGTAACAGAGCGGCTGATAAGATAAGAGCAACACAATTGGCGATGAAAGATCGAATATCGGACTTTACGACTTACCTACTACTACCTACAATCCTACCGCACACACATAATACAGATGACAAGACTGATAGCGGAGGATCATCTCGCGTTAATTACCACAACTATCCGTAGCGAGTAGTACCAGCAGATCTGTCACAGGCCTCGACATGCATCAGTCTAAACAAACTTGTGAGATTTGATGGTGCGATCTGTTGTCAAAAGTCGACTCTCGAGAAGCGCCTAATCAACTTTGTGCTTTTCTAGAAGCTGTTTTCTGTCATCTGCTGATATAGCCAAGAACTAGTACAATGTATTGATTGATCCTTCGGTTGGTGTATATCTGGCGTAGGCAACCAAGAACAAAGTGATAATATTTACAACGGTTTACTATCACTGGGGATGAAGAACCAGTACTTGAAGACTCCAGCGGTCAGCACTGAGCAGACCCACAAAACACCGGCATATACACCCATATCGCTTAATTACTTCTCATAGACCGAGGGGATCATGGAGTAAGATGTTGTCAGAAGACAAAATGTTCGACCGCATGCAAATGAGTGGGGTCTGGAGAAGGTCCGACATGTTACGAGAATTGAGCACGCACAAGAGAGGACTAGTTGTGGCCTGTGGCTTGCCAACCGGGGACCGTTCTCTTGGAAGTTAAGGATTTGAAGCTTCAAAAAGTCTAGATACGAGTCTCGAGCGGCTTGCTCAATCACTTTTTGACCACTTATATGTCCTACCCGTTAAGTTCAAAAGAAAACTACAGCTTTTTATATATTTATAATAATGCTCTCACTACTTAAGTACTCGGAGATTAACAATCACTCTCACGGTATAGAGCATTGATGATATGTTTATGCACCAGGATTCATTTGATCGAACCGTGTGGGCACTGGTATACTCTTGGCAAACTTGATAATGGACGTCGTCAATGGTCATCGTGTCAAGCTGTTGAGTCACATGGTCCAATGTCATATGTTGTGGTGTGATTCATTAGCCTGCCGTATAAACGACTCCTCCTTTCGTCAGGTTTGAGTGGAGTATGCAGTTGGATATGCTCCAACATTTCATTGTCCACTTCTCAGTATCTGAACATCTGACAACTAGACACATGTGCGTGGTAAAGTTCTACCAGGATTATATAGCCACAGACTACATACATACATTTTGCTCGCTGATCTGAAGCACAACTCTCTGAGGCGCCTCGTGCAGTGTACTTAATCCCATAGAACGAATTTTCATCAAAACCGCATCATTCCTCTTTATTACCAATAGTTCAACCCCAAAATGACATAACCTATGCCATGTCTTCATGGTCGCTCTTCAAAAGTTTCGATTCTTGAGCACGTAAATATGCAGTGGAACTAGAGAATTCGTGATGTGATGTCTATGTTCATTTTGTCCTCACATGAGGAGACACATGAGAGAATCAAGTGTGGAGAGTCAATACGATCAGTGATCACCCTATCATCTGCATAGCTATGGCTCGTCACAACACGGGATTCACCAATTGTACTGACTACCTGAATTTATGAGGCGTTCTTGGTAGACCCATGATCTACAGGTCTAATTTTTGAAAAAATGGACCAATCATCGACTTGGGCTCGCAACCGGGTTCAAACGCAAAGGAGTATATGTATGCAAAACGTCCAATTTATATGCACCCCTCCTGTGTAAAAACAACGTACTATGCATATAAATCCGGGAACAAATGTACGATGACTGCAGTAACGACCAAATTTGAAAGCTCCAACCAACTCCACGAAGGTTGCAGATAGGATTTACCACAATGTTGTTGCTCAGGTAGAAGTTGTCAGTTGAAGGAGGGTTCAACTTCTAAACGGATGGATGATGGATGATCACAGTGCAATCAGTTATAACTTTGAGCTTCGTCAATTCAAAAGGCACCACCGAAGAGGGCGAGAGGGCGAGACTCAAAACGAAGTGAAAAAGAACAGGCAAACTGATGCAATATTCTGTCAAACATTGGAAAAGAACAACCAGTAGAGGGAGCGGTTCTGTCCCATAGGCGTTAAATTTCCCGTATTGCAACAACTTCTCGGCCGGTCACCTTGACAAGCCTCCTGCAACAAGCTGTACAGTTAGTGATATGTGCATACACAAGGAAATGAACCCAAAAAAATAATAAAAAACTGAAATACGGGCCAAGCGCCATATGGTTGACAAGCTACAACTCAAAATCCAGTATACTCAAGTTCAAGCAAAAGACACCAGAGATATATAAACCTTGCAACTAACCACCATCCTTGAGGATACCGATCCCAAACTTCTCCACACTCAATACACATCACCACACTCAGCAATGAAGTTCTTAGATGCCATCAAAATCAAGGACTCGGAGACAGTGGTAACAGACAATTGGAAATCTCCCGACGTCATTTGTTTGCCTCCAAGTAGACGAACTTGGGGCCACCTTGACTTTTTGGGCTTCTGGAACGTGATTGCTCTCTCCATTACCACATGGTAGAGTTGTGGATCGCTACTGGCGCTGGGTCTTAATGTGTGGCAATCGATGGTTGTTGTCATACTGGCCAAGATGATCATCTTTGCTATAGCCCTGTCTCATGGCTGGGGTGGCGCAGTGTGGCACATCGGCTATCCGATTTATGGAAGATTCACATTTGGCATGTACGGGTCCTACCTTGCTTTGATACAGCGTATTGTGCTGTGTATCGTGTGGTACTCGGTATAGTCCTTCACTTGTGGATTGCTCATGGCTGACATTCTATCGTGTATCTTCCCAACTTTCTACAGATTACACAACACACTCCCCGAATCACTGCCCATGACAACCAAGCAGTTTGTTGGGTTTATCATCTACCATGTCATCTCAATACCTTTCCTTTACATCCCACCAGAAAAGCTTAACCTGCCGTTCAAATTCATCACTGTCATTGCCTTCTTCACCGTGTTTGGTACCTCCATTGGGTCGATGGTTCACGCAGGCGGTGCCGGTGAGTTGTTATACGCAGACTCCACCTTGAAGGCCGGTGCTGACTTGGGCATGGCTTGGATGCATGGAATCAATGCCGTGATCAACTCGTTTGCCGTTGGACTCGCCAACCAACCAGATTTCTCCAGATTTGCCAGCAAGCCAGGTAAACAAGTTTGGGGCCAAGCTGTGTCCATTTTACTCTTTGGTACAGTAGTGCCATTGTTTGGGTTGCTAGGAACATCAGCTGCTTCATCAAGCTACGGAGACGTTGGTGAATTGAACTTGTGGAACCCACCAAACATTATTGAACAGTGGTTGATCGAGGATTACGGTCCAAGATCCCGTTGTGCTGCCTTCTTTGCATCTTTGGGATTCTTTGTGTCTAATCTTGGATTAAACACTATTGACAACGGTATCTCCGGTGGTATCGATCTTGTTGCCATTGCTCCTAAATGGATCAACATCCGCCGTGGTGCTTACATTGTTATGATCATTTCCATCGTGATTCAGCCATGGCAAATCGTTGCCAACGCATCTGTGTTTGTCAACACCTTGAGTTCATATGGATGTTTCCTCGGTCCAATGATTGGTACCTTCACTGCAGACTACTACATCGTGAGACATCAGAAGCTCAAATTGACCGACCTGTACAGGGCAACCCCAGCTTCAATTTACTGGTTCTGGCATGGAGTCAACTGGCGCGGATTCGTGTCGTGGATCTGCGGGTTTGTCCCAGGT
Organism: Petasospora meyerae; assembly: GCA_030462915.1. Classification (NCBI taxonomy): domain Eukaryota; kingdom Fungi; phylum Ascomycota; class Saccharomycetes; order Phaffomycetales; family Wickerhamomycetaceae; genus Petasospora; species Petasospora meyerae. The sequence continues at coordinate 11,385 of JAKVQR010000349.1, forward strand.
ATCGTTGGGTTTCCATCAGTGAATCCTGCCTTGACGAATGTGCCTATCGGAGCCATCAAGATGTTCTGGATCTCGTTCATCATTGGATACCCAAACTCCTTCATCGTGCATGTGATCTTGAACAGGATCTGGCCTCCTAGGGGAATCGATGAAATTGATGAGTACGACGTTTACCAGACTTTCACACCAGATGAAGCTGCAAAGTTGGGCATCACTCCTCATGAGTCCATGATGGAGTATGTCGAGGAGTCCGATGGGAAGGTGAATTCTTCAGACAAGCTTGACTAGCCGATGACACTTACCAGTCGTCTCAAGGATAAGCTGCATATTAGCTCCCGCTTCTCCAGCTATTGATTATTGGACTCAGACACACGACACACGTGCCACTCGCTTTATTCAACGTTCTCATAATGCCCCCTTCAGTTCGTCACCACTCTTTAACGACTAACGACCCTTATTATCTGCTTTTAATCAACTCAATGTATGAACGACTTATTTATCTACGATCCCTCCAGTAGCCTTCCATATCCGTGCCTTATGCTTCGCCTTTAAGTATGATGTGTGGCAAAATCCCTTAACTCCATGCTTTTCCGAATTGTTCTGGAGATTCCGGAGAGACCAAAATCTGTGGGGTTGCCGGGAGAGTCGAGACTCCGAGCTCGGTCATCAACTTCATAGCTGGTGGAATAGAAAATTGAGCGATGATGAATCCTTGAAATTGCATGAATGTGACATAGGAGGGCTATGCTTATGGATACTACATGACTACGATCAAAGTGTCTGTCAAAGAACGGCGAATTGGAGCCCACGGTTCGGTGAATCTAAACGTAGCTGACCCAAGACGTTATCCTGGAGTGCGCGAACCAGAAGAAATTTATATAAAAGGTTGAACGCCCGCCAAATCATCGCCACCAACAGTGTCAACGGATGAAGACTTCACTACACCTCACTACAACTCCAACAATGGCTAGATCAAGATCCGCCCCATCTCGTCCAACTGTTCAGCGCTCTGCTCCAGCTCAGCAGAGATCCGCTCACACTGCTGCTGCTCCAGTCCAGGCACCACCAGCCCACCCAACCGCCTACTCCCAGCCACAGACCCAGTCATCTCAGCCAGGTCTCTTCGCTAACATGGCTTCCACCGCTGCCGGTGTCGCTGTTGGTTCCACCATTGGTCACACTCTCGGTGCCGGTATCACATCCATGTTCGGTGGTTCCTCCGCCCCAGCTGCCCCAGTGGAGGCCGCTGCTCCAGCTCAGTACCAGTCCCAATCCTTCCAGCAGCAGGCCGGTGCTCAGTGTGACGTTGACGCCAGAAACTTCACCAGATGTTTGTCTGACAACGACGGTAACGTGCAGATCTGTGACTACTACCTTCAGCAGTTGAAGGCCTGTCAGGAGGCTGCTCGTCAGTACTAAGTGCATCATTTCAAAACTCATTATTTATTTCCAAACTGTTGATAGAAATACTGTAAATATATCATTAGAAACCGCATTCATTGGTCGAACTCATCAATAACACCAACAGTCTTTGAGTAACTTCCCACAGATTCGTAGTGAACGTCGTCAAATCCGAACACGCCAGGTCCGCCAATCTCCAAACCTCTCTTTGAGGTCCAATGAGATGAAGGTGCAATTCCCAATACAAGCACTGAGAGACCGTACTTGTAATCAGGTGTCCCCACAGCTTCTCCCGTCTCTGCATCGAGCACACAAATCAGGTCAGGAACAGAGGCCACCACCGTGTCGTTGACTTTGGCGATCAGGTTCTCGTTCTAGAAGGGGATGCGCATCAACTGGTTCTTATCAGTCGAGGACTCAATCACAACCTCACCAAACACGTAACCCTTTTGTACTTTCTTCTCGATACCAATGATCTTTCCTTCGAACAGTTGTCTGGCCGAGGTTGGCTTAACAGAGTCGATGATGTACTGCGCCACACTGGAGATGTTTGACTTCTGTCTGGCGATACTCACGGCCTTTCCAATACGCCATGCCAGTGAGATACTGTTCTTGATCGCAGCATTCTTGACGTTGTTGATCGCCATCACCGCACCGACAGAGAGTCCCAGCTCTGAGAGGCACGCTCTGATGAGATTCTCAGTGGCCTTGTTAGACTTGGAGCGCTTGATCAGGACATCGTTGCCATTGCCGTCACTGAAGGCACACGGTGAGAGACATGGTTCATCACTCATCACCACCGGGGTGATCTGCCAAACCATTGGATACGCCCTTCCCATAAGATCACAGTCGATGACGTGCTTGTTCAACTCAGCACCCAGAAGCAGACTCTGGAATCCGTTACCACCGCCGATCTCAACAGCAACCACCGTGTCAATATCACCAGGGTTAAGCAACTCGTAAGCTGTGGCGACCTCACGTCCTTGAAGACGTTCACTCGACACAGTTGGAGATCCTGCAAATCCAACTGAGATAGATTTAGCACCATCAGAGATGTCTTCCGGATCAACAACAACCATCTTGTACCCATTCTGGATCATGTTTCTAGCGACAAGTGAGGATGGGTAAGGATCACCACCACCTCCACAACCCAGAATATAGGTACCAATTCTGATGAACTCCACATCTGTGAGAGAGATAGTCCACTCTCTATTACTGACTTCAGGTTTGTAGGACTCATAATCAATCTCTTCTTCGACAAAGAGACGCCCTTGAGAATCTTTCTTGAGGACCTCGTCAGTCGATGCCGTGACTGAGTCATCACCAATGTCCTATGTGCTTATGCCATCAGCGAAAGACAGCTTCTCGTAATCGATATCTGCGACAACCTTCACCTAAAACTTGTTCATATTCGCATACGGCAACTCTTCGGAGACAACGTCGACAACAGTGATAGACTCAACCTTGGCACCGTTCTTGATGGCGATCTGTGAAGCCTCTTTGGTAAGCTTCTCCACAAATGTATCCTTCTAGTCCGGTTTACCAAATCCTTGAGACACAGCACTGATCTTTCCAATGGCTGCACCAATGGCGTTTGCGACTTGGAAGTACGGTGGTCTCCATACCTGGGACGCACCTTTGATCTCACTCGGTAGGATGAACGATCCACCTCCAACCAAAAGCACAGGGATATCCCCAGGGGACGTCTTCATCTTATCAATGGCTTTCTCTACCATCTCCAAGATCTCTGAATTGTACTTAGGCAGTATTGTCTTGTCCACAACCCCACGTATGCGTTCCTTATCACCAAGGGCAAAAATGGCAATGTCGGTCCCATTCTCCAATTGGTCCCAGATGGCAACATCGGATGTAGTGAGTGTATCACCACCACCAACAATGGATCTAGAGAAATCGTTCCCCACAGAGTCTGGTCCAATGGTAATCTGATCGTTCTGGATACGAACGATGGAACCTCCACCTAGTCCGATACTTTCCACTTGCGGCATGGCCAGTCTGGTCCTCACACCACCAATGTACGAGTATGAGGAGGTCTTTCTTGGATACCCGTTGGCTTGAAGCAGACCAATATCGGTAGTGGTACCACCGACGTCAACGACAATGACGTTTTTGCCTGTGAGGTCTGTGGATGCAGCATCGATAGAGTCGACGAGGAATGCAGCACCTCTCATAGAGTTTGTTGTACCGGAGGAGAAAGTCTTGATTGGTGTGAGTAGTGCTTCGGAGATGGTGAGGACAGTACCGTCGTTTTGGGTAAGAAGGATAGGAGCATTGATTCCAGTGGCCTTCACAGCACGGGCAAAAGTGTGGATGATTCTGTTGGAGAAACGCTTCACAGAGGCATTGAGAATAGCAAGGTTTTCACGTTCCAGGATACCAATACCACTGAGAGAATGGGACATCACAACGATGGCATCTGGTAACTCCTCTTGCACAATCTTGGACACCAATCGTTCTTGATCTGGGAATACAGGAGAGAATACACCAGAAATGGCTACTGCCTTGATGCCCATATCCTTGACCTCTCGAGCCTTCGTCCTCACTTCATCCTCGTCAACGACAGCTATCTCCTCACCATCAACGTGATATCCACCATTGAGGAATGCGGTGTACCCATTGAGCATGGAAGAGAGGTCCATTGGGAAGTTGGAGAAAGGTGGCACTTGGCGGGAGTAAGGACCACATATTCTGAGCACCGCCACCGGCTCCAGACGTGCACGATCCCTCTCCACGATGGCATTGATGAAATGTGTAGTACCGATGGTCACAGAGACAACATCTTCTTTGGATACTGTGGAAGAAGTGAAGAGCTGCTCGATGGAGTCAGAGATACCTTGGGATACATTTGGGGATGTGAGTTGTTTGTTCCAGCTAACCACTGTTTCACGCGTATTCGATGATGGGTCAAGAAGCACAGAATCGGTGTTTGTGCCTCCCACGTCTATTCCGATGAGATACTTTGGCATTGTTTGGGGGCTGACTGGAGTTGTCTGTCTTTTGTCTTTGCTGTTCTCTCATTTGAGGGTGTTGAGTACTATTTGTGAACTTGTGTAGGTCTACGGTGATTTCCGGCGCTGTGGCCCGGACTACGCTTAATGGTACGCTGATCTGATATGCTTGATAGCCGAGATAAATAGTCAAAAATGTTCTTCCTCGGTTGTTCCTGGACAATTTGCTAGTAAATCATCCTGGTCTTTGTATTTAGCACCGCAGTAGAAGCAGAAGTCGTGGTTTGCACGTAGATGTGCGTTGAGTTGGGCGATTCTTTGCTGAAGGGGCTGCTACTCGAACATGACGAGCTCCTCATCCTCCTCTTCACCACCAGCGTCATTGTTGGCCTTTGCATTCTCATTCCCATCCTTGGTGGTATCATCTTTCTGGCTCACACGATCTGCCCTCTCTTTCTCTTCGAGAGTCAACTTAGCAGCCTCTTTCTTTCTCTTGATGGCCTCCTGGACGTACTTAACGTATCCTCTCCACAGAACATTGAGGTCTTTCAAATGTAGCTCTTCAATGCTTTTTACATCACCATTCTCAAACTCAAAAGCATATTTTTGCATCTTTCGTAGTACTCTCTCAGCCTTGGCATCAGCTTTCTCTTCCTGCTATCGCCGCTTAAAGTCTTCTTCAGCTTCCTTCGTCATCTCAACCTCCTTGGTGTCACGAGGGCTGGCCACTTTCATTCCAACACCACCTTTGTTCATCCGGGGTACAACCAGGATAGGCTCTAGTAGAGCGTCTTTCTGTCTCTCTGTAGTTCCCAACGTGTCACCGATCTTGAACCCCATCTTCTCCATCATCTTGAGACCTTTGGACTTCACTGCGGATGATGATATGCTTGAGTTTTCAATCTAACCAAATAACGGTGTCTTCAGTCGCTCGATTGTACTGGCAGCCCTTTGGTATTTTAACGACATGTCTTCTTTGTTTAGATGTTTCCCTCGTGATTGCTCATCGTCCTCAATGGTCATCTTCAAGTAATCATCCTCCTCCTCCTCATCATGACCTCGGCTCATTTCATTATAAGTGGCTTTTGTAGATTGGACAGTCTCAGTTGTAGGGCTTGCGTCTTCTTCCGCAGTCTCGATATGTTTAAGGATGAGTTTGGGTAGTCTCATCTTCTTTGAGGGTAGTTGTTCGATCTTGGTGCCTCGGTCAGCAACACCTTCTCCATCGTCACTATCGCTGTCAAATCCGAGCTGGGATCGTTTGAATTTTGGGCCGTTGGACATGGTTATAGTTGGTCGTCAATGATATAAGGCTTTTCGTTAGCTCGATGTGATTAGGTAGTTGGGGTTTGAGCTATGTTTGCTCAGATTTCGTACAACATCGTACTATCTTCAACTTCTTGAATTCGCGTGGGGATGAGCATCCGCAGGATCTTTAGTTTGAAGGCTAGTACATCAGCGTGCTATCGATTGAGATACCAAGGATGTTATTTACCGTTTTTGATGATCTTCCAAAGCTTGTGGTTCTCACCAAGAACATAAGTCATCGTCTTCTTCTTGAAACCTTCCTTACCGAGCCAATGCAGCTGCTCAATCACCTCCTCTAGAAGAATGGCCTTACCAGCTCCAATACCCTCACCAAGTCCAGGGTGCGATACATTCACACAATGAATGTGGAAGTGATAGTAACTTGGGTGATAGTGCACGAATAGCCTCAACTGGTCCGGCTCAATTTCCTCATATTTTGTAGACACAACCTGTCTTATGGTCTTAGCCATGCTTTCCAACCACGGTATATGATCGACAGTCAAATCTCTCACCGATCTGATCTCCGTGCCACGATTCACAATAGCAGTGAGATACAATTGGTCCATACTGATTCCATCCCATTTCATATCAGGTGCCAATACAAACCCATCCCCACCTTCTTCTCGATACACCACTCTCTCAGCCTCTGCACCTTCGAAGAGAATGTTGGTTACCCATTTCAATCTATCACCCGTCTGCGTCTGAATGTATGGTACGACAAGCTACTCGTACATCGCTGGAGTCTCCGAAATGACATGGTATTGTTGATGTGTGTACTTGTTGATATGTGTTTCTGTCGCAGGGTAGATGATGTTGACTTTCACGTCAGCGTTGTCCGGAAGAGTCGAGTCTGTCGTACCCAGTCCCCATTGGTAGATGTCATTAGATCCAGTGGTGAGAATATCCTTCAGTGTTTTGGATGTGACACTGGATATCTCATCGATGTTGAAATGGGCTCGTTCAAGTCTGATGATGGCAGGTTGACCATCGATTGTTCCTAAAAGTGCAACTTGTTTGGTCTGAGTGTCAGACTCGAGAAGTCTCTCAAACGTGAATTTCTTGACAAATTCGCTGAGCGACATGAAGGGTTAACAGCTTCACTAGCAAGGAGATCTTAGGAGATTTCGCAGAGATTCCACGAAAATTAAATCACCCCTATCATTGGACTGGATATTGTCGAGCCCTGGACTGGATCGTTTTTCGACTGTTGATGATGATCCGGTCACAATGCCATGTGACAACTCAATTTCGACTTCTCGAAAAGAAATTCATAGCCCACCAGCTCTAGAGTCTGCAGACTTCGGAATAATGTAACATCGGAGGCGGCGCTACATCGTAACATGTGAAAATAAGCGTGCCCAGGCCCCACTGCCTAACTTCTAACTTCGAAATATTTTACCTCCCGATCGCTGAAGCAGAGTTAGGTGCTGCATCTTCAAGAGGTATCTGATTTTGACTGTAGTTCACTTCAGATCAAACATTTTGATGAAGAAAGAACATACCGATACTGAAGAATCAATATTGTCGTCTATATACGCCTGGCTTACACACACACACTCTCTCTCTCTCGTAGAGAGAGCTTCTGATATCTTGAACCACAAGATGCTACCAAACACCTACATCTAGGTGCGCTGTGCATCAGAACACAGCCTTCGAATCCTCTTGAGCTTTCACACCACGTATAGGAGTAAACTTTTTTTTTCAATAAGCTACGGTGTTTTCAGAACTTAGGAATGTTCTTTTACAGTATTATAACCTCAAGAAAACAACCTAGTATCATGATCACGATTCAAATAGCCTTGCCCTTGCGGGGCCTTGATCATTTTTTATGTGACCAGTCAAGTGGTCTCAGAAATAGAAATTCAAACAAGCGGCTTTAAGCTCTCGTGCAGTGAAACATAGACCGAGGCGCTTGCATGGGAAATTAGATCAGTCATCATCCGGACTCTACCTCTTGAGTATTGAGTCCTCAACGAACATATTGGAATTTGCGCTCCCATGCGTAGAAGTCAGGCAGTACAATTCTCTGTTATATGAATTATGAGCACCAGTTACCACTCATCTTGAGGCGGATCTACCCGCAGCTCAACATCTTCTGGCAAAGTGTACAAGATCCAGGTGCAAGGCTTCAGGAATGTGGTCCAACTTGCAGTGACTCACGTATTCTCATCTGGTGTTCCTTCAAGTTTCGGGGAAAAAAGACACCGGGTGCCCTGTAGCATGCCGAAGAATACAGCTGCCTGCAGATATGCACATATGTACACTTGCAAGAAGGAAAGGTCTTCAGAAGATTTACCGCGGTAAATCCTATGATAGCGCCGCTGTACACTGTACTGTACCAGTAGTAACTACAGTGTACTATACACCGTAGCCTGTTTCCCGTATACACATCAACTTCGGCATTCATCAAATGCGGCGTACTGAAAGCAGATTTTAATACCAATTGGATGTAAGTGGAATAGTGTCCAACCTATATGAGACAGCGGATGAAGGTGTTATATCCCATCTTGTAGATAACTTCAGTCGTATTGATCGGTTTACTCAATACCTATATGAGTGGTCTGAGGCTTCAGCATTCACAACGTGAACACTCAACCTAACCACAAAATCTGGATCATCCTGGTGGCCACAGAAAGCTGGCATTATATACAATATCGAGGTCGAAACAGGCTCACAAACTTTAATAGTGAAAATCATCGCAGATCCACCTTGGATTTTCCTCTGCAGTGCCCGGTGGATCACGTAAATCAATTTACAGGACGTGAACTTTTC
>JAKVQR010000350.1:0-19749 GCA_030462915.1 Petasospora meyerae
GTGCGTAAAAAACGTTGCTGCAGTCAATCAACTATTCTAAAGACTATTGATAGAGCGAGTAGCCAGCTTGCTGTGATCTCATAAATTATATGCTTGGTAAATGAGGAGAGGCCTAGATTGATTCACTCCTGCGTTCAGGGCGTGCTCTAGTCACAATCGACTCTTTATGTCTGATGCAGATTTGATCTGCATTGTGCTTATTATTCCCCAGCTAGGGGGTTGGCGGGGTTGACGGTGAACTATACTGCAATTCCACACATAAAATCTTTCAGCGGCCGATGATCCATGCATGTTTCATGAAGAATTTTGAATGCTCGAATTACGTTAGCCAGATCTTTGTATTGTGCAGAATATTATGATTTCGAATCCACACCTCTCATCCCCACTAGATCTGGTCACTGACTTGATGCAGCTAATTTCCTCATCTCGTTTACCGAAAGGGGAAAGAACAATGGCGCACCAGACGCATCTACTTGAGGCACAAAAGCATCACTAACAGATACGAAACATGGTAGTTTCTCATTTAAACCTGAATCGGTACATATATAAATGGTACGAGTCCCTTCATCATTCCATCTCTTCCTTCTACTCTTTCAGAATCATCATCAACCCCAACAACAACTTCAATCAAACATGCAGCCAATCACCATCGCTTCTTCATCCGCTTCCGCTGTTCCTCAGACTCAAAAAGAGAACTAGGACAACCTGAAGATTCCAGTCCTTTGGGGTGGTCAGTGGTACGGTTGCACCATTGCTTAAATGATGAAACCGTCGATCGCTGTATACTCTTTTGACTTCTTCCATTGTCATGATTGCCATTCGAGAACCGGTGATATCACCTCCTCTACTTTCCGGTTGGTGTTTGTAACTAGATCCGTTCTATGATCAAGGTATTTTCTCTGTTTCAATCTTTATCTACAACAGTAGTCGAATAGCCCTGCAACGTATTAGAGTGGAATCAAACGATCATCATTAAAGGGTACTTCGCTACGTACAGATACAGTCGGACTTCGACATATTATTGATTTTCCCCAGTAGTCCATGGTACAACGAGTTGAACCAGTTCTACTGATTGTCAGTTAATGATATGATAAACCCACGATCTACAATCGATATCAGTAGTAAATATAACATAACAAGTTTACTCTTTCTATATACAGATTGAGTACAAGAACTGAAGAAGATAGCTCCCGATATCCAGCTCGGGAAAATACTCAAGACCATAAGAGACCAAGAATTCTCCAGCCTCTGAGTGGTGGGTTTGGTGGCTCTGGGTGGTCCTCGGCATCCTTGAAGAGAACCTCCAACTGAACCTCATGTGGAGCCCACATCTTGGTTTTCTTGATGAACTTCCAACCGAAGTACAACACAAGAGCCAATGGGATCACAAAGTAAGCGGAGAAGAAGGAGGAGAAGAGGAAGTGACCGTGGATGAAGTTCACGAAACCACCAGTGAGCAAGAAGAGACAGGAGAAGAATCCGGAGACCCAAGCAGCCTGTGGAGCGAAACTGATCTGGTGTGGCAATCTAGAACGTGGGATACCCTGGGCCTTCATGGCACGGGTCATGAAGATGTGGTTGGCAGAGATGATAATCCACTCGAAAAGAGTCTTAGCAGAAGAGATATTCTGGAACCAGTTAAAGACGTTGGCAGCGGACTCAGAACAGTTCATGTAGGCAAGTGGCATGAAGGCAGCAGCGAAGATGTTACCAACCCATGGAACACCCCATCTGTTGGTCTTGAGGAAGAACTTTGGAGCCTGGCCCTTAACCGCAAGGGCGAAGAGAAGACGAGTAGTGTGGATGATGGCCTGGTTGGCAGCAGAGAAGGCAGATGTCAACACAGCTGCGTTAACAATGTGTGGGAGGACCTTGATGTTGGCGTTCTCCATGGCAACGACGAATGGAGAAGAGGAGGCGTTACCAGTGGAGTTGGCAATGATTTTGTTGTTGGATGGGACAATCAAACCAAGACAGAAGGCGGCACCACACATGAGGAATGTGACTCTGTAAAAGACTCTCTTACAAGCGGTGAAGATGGTCTTTCTTGGGTACTTGACCTCGGCAGCCAAGGATGGAACACCCTGCAAACCACCGAAGGAGTAGACGGCACCCATAAGAGCCTTCCAGAAGCCAACGAAACGACCAAGAGAGCCTGGGATACCCAGGTAGTTGACGAATGGACCTGGGTCTCTCCAGTAACGGAAACCAATAGACTCGTGGTTTGGACCACCACCGGCAGTGATGATGATGGAGACGAGCATCAAACCAAGAAGCAAAGTGATCTTGATCATGGCGAAACCGAACTCAATCTCACCGTAGTATCGGATGTTGAAACAGTTGAAGCCAACGATGAGCACAATGATGATGGTGATCCAGACGGCCTGAGATATGTCGGACCAGTAGGAGACGATGACGGCAGCGGCAGAAATCTCACCAGGCATGACCGCAGACCAGACAGAGATCCAACCGTAGGAGAAACCCCAGGCAGGGTCGATGAACTGTTCGGCGTGACGCAAAGTAGCAGCGGTGGTAGGCATCAAAGTGGCACACTCAGCAAGAGCGATCTGGGAAAGACCCACAACAAGGGCGACGATGGAGTAAGCCATGAAACAACCAAGAGGACCAGCAGTGGCCAAGACACCACCAGAAGAGAGGAAAATACCGGTACCAATGGTACTTACAAGAGCAATCATCTGCAAATGACGCTGCTTCAACGTGTTATCAAGTCTATCTCTGTCCTCACCGAAGACCTCGTGCTCATCCTCGTCCATGATGCGGATGTCCTTGACGGACCCAACTTCCATCACTTCGATGTCCTGATCAAAGGCACCTTTCTCATTGTATCTTGTCTTTTCCATGGAGTTGGTCCCCGAGGAGTGGGAACCTGCAACCTCAACAGTTCCATATGGGTTAGACATGTCGGAAGCAGAGGCTGTGTTTGTGTGTGTAGTAGTAATAAGGTAGTAGTAGTTGTTGATGTGTGATGTGAGTGCTAAAACCGTAACCGTTGCGGAATCAGATGGGAGGCCCCTTGACTATATATGATCGACGGTTGGGCAGTATATCACCCAGTGATGTACATGATCTGATTGTCCAGGGCTTATCTGGATTGTGACTCCAGATCTGGTGGAAAGAAACACCGGTGTTTTGCACCATGAGAAGGCATCATCTGTGGGCTTATCAGGATTCAGAAAGCTCGAGATAACGCATGGTGTAAAATTGCGCGAGTTTTCTGTATGGTGATTACTCTTGACATGCGCAGGATCAACACTTCTGGATAAGCAGCCGTTTACGTCTACTTCTCCGGGCATGGGGTACCGGCTTTACACCGATAGAGGGAAACAGCCGTCGACTGGAAAATAGCCAAGTGCTCGAAGTGAGCTAAAATCCAGAAGTCCATAAGGTATGGGTCTGTCTAGGACCCTTTTGATGGTTCGGAGTTTCCTGTACTCTGTACTATCTCCTCTCTTATCATCTCGAAGACAGTGTAGTCCTCGAGCTTATCGGGATCTCCGTGTTCACCTCTACGCCTCACAGGCCCTTTTCTTGCTGATCGTCTACACTTTCAAACATGAGATTAGAAAACTGATCTATCCGACAAAGTGATGGCCAATCTGAGCCGCATATGACGATTCTCTCGAAACTCGAGATCTAGCCCAACCAAGAATTGTACGTCATAGGTAAGTAGAGCCTGGTGAGACCAGGGTCATGACTCATGCGCGATAGCAAAACGCTTCAAAGTTCAAACACCGATCAGCTGATAAGAGAAGTGGAACTCGAGTCAGGAGTCAGGACTCAGGACTCAGGGTAGGCCCTAGGGTCTGGTATCTAGAGAATTCGATGAGTCCCTGAACTCTACGTACTCTGCTCCTACATCCGCTACGTTGAAGTGTCTGGAGTCTGGGCAAAAGACACGGGCCTGACGGCTTCGAAGTGAGCTGCCAAGAGACCGATTTATTATGGGCGAGACGTGTCAGCCAGGGGACTCGACCAACTCGACGAGCTTATTTTCTAGACAACTCTACCCCAGAATACGCTCAAATTCGATCATAGTCATGAGAGAAACTCGCTTCAACAAGCCGAGACATCTAATGGAGCGTACTTTGTAATGGACAGCTTTGAGGCACAATCAGCCCTTCACAGAAAGCCGTCGCATTATCTTTCTTATCTTGTACAGCCTTATCAGTGAACTTCCCAAATAGCTATCACGACATGGCACAAACCACGATTCGATACACTAGCGGCCTAATCTCTACATTCGGATCCGTCCGGTATGTGTTTGTCTCGTAAATTTGATCGTACTAGACGGATACCCCTTTGGTCATTAAATCCGCATGAACTGTAGTGAAGCACTATCAAACACTCACTTCTTACCACCAGTACGCTTCTTGACCAACTTCTTCTTGACGTGTTTTTTAACTTTTGTCTTTCTCTTCTCACGGGCCTCCTCTTTCGCTTGTTGCTTTCTCAACTTCTTGGCCTCTTTGTCCTCGTACTTCTTCCCTACTAATGGTTTCTCCTTCTTGCGTCTCTCTCCCGTCTCTTCGTCTTCTTCGTACTCTGACTCTTCTTCTGAATCGTAGTCCGAATCATCCTCTCCATCATCATCATCATCGTCGTCGTCATCCTCATTTTCACTGACATCCTCGTCTCTGGCATCTCCCTCTTTGATCTGTTCGAGTTCTGCGCGTGTCTTGTTCAAACCTGTCAAGTCGTTGATTGTGTCAATCTCACCATCTGTGAATTTCTGGAAGTCTCTCTCTTCCAAGTTGTTCAGTGACTTCATCAAATGTAGCGAACGGAACACCTCATCTTTCTTCAACTCTTCAGGGTCATCTGTTTTGAGTGGCATCTTAGCAATGTACTCTAACCACTCCTCCTTATCATCTCTTTCGAATCCCAGGGTAGAACTGTTCTCAATGACAAACTTGAAGATCAGTCTCTCTGGAATCACCTCGATACCCATACGAGCGAAGAAATCATTCACGTTCTTGATATCCATACGAAGGAAGTCCAACGACATAGGATGTTCAGGCTCCACAGATTGAGAAACATCGAAGATGTACAACTGGCCCTGGTGCACAATGGAGTTGTATTCGGACAAGTCAGCATGGACAAGACGACACTTCTGATACATGTATCTGATGGCATACAACATCTCGTGGTAGAAATGTCTCACGTCGTCTGCGGACTCGAATGGGTAGTCTTTCAATTTTGGAGATGGGAAACCGTCACCGTTGGACAAGAACTCCATACAAAGAACATGGGACTTCAAGGCGATTGGTTCTGGGGTGTTCATACCGGCATTGTAGAGTCTCTTCAAGTTCCTGAACTCCTTCTCTGCCCACACTTTGATCATCTTTCTTGGGTTGTGCTGGGAACGGGCATTTCTGAATCTGAACTCTCCATCAACATATCTTTCTCTGTCTTTGAACACCAAGATGGATGTCTTGTACACTTTCACTGCATACTCCACCCCGGTCTCTTCCACTTCTGCGTGGTAAACGTTAGCCTCCTTACCTGTACTCAGACAACCGTTGATCTTTGTGAAGACGCCCTTTCTCATCAGCGACATGATGAAGTTGATGGTACGAGGATCAAGAACGTTCTCCACTGTGGCACGGTCTGCCTTATCCTTGTTTATACGTGCTCTCTTAAAGTTCAGCTCATCTGTCTTGATCTTGTCACTGAACTTGGTGAGAATTCTGTCCTTGTCCGCCGTGGTGTTCTATGTCACAGTCTTGTCCTTAGAAGTAGTGGATGGCCCATGCTGTACTGTTCTGGTAGGGATGAACTCGTCCTCGGAGTCGGTGTAGTCGCTGTCTGAGGAGTAAACCTCCAGATCATCCAGTTGCTGTTCGAGTTCTTCTTGTGACATGGTAGCTTATTGGCTTGGGAATGACTACTTAGTGTAAAGCTTCCACTTAGAGGAGTTTAGAAGAGCTCATCACATAAATAAATTTTCCCCTTCGCGCCGGTCTCTCAAAGCTGTACGGAGAAATGAAAACAAAAAAGACCCGTACAACAGCATACATTTGATCAAACAACTTACTAGAACCGTTGAACATTGTCCCTTAACTTCTACATTTGAGGCCCTTAAAAGTACTAAGATGTCCTTTGTTAGAAAGATACCGCTTCCTGAAGTACGTCATTCAAAGATTCAATCCAGAGCATCCCTCGAGCCACCCTGACATCATGCCACAGTTGCCGATGTCTACCCGAGCTCACTCATCCCTCACTAAGATCAAGAATATATTAACCACCCTTCAATCAGAAATTCCTGCATTCACTGCCCTTATTCATCGGTGTTGAGACTGTGCTAGCCACTGCAGTGCTGAACAAGATGCACAGTGTTTATGGAATCCTCTCGCTGTTCACTGGCCATCCTTTAGACCTGATGCAATGGCTGTTCTACTTGGTATCGATGTTCATGGTCTACTACTACACAGTGGGGTTTGTGAGTGTCCTTCTGCCTCAGCCATTGAAGTTTGGAGCAATTGTATGCGTCTATGCCGCTGATACACTATGGAGCACTTTTTACATCCTATACTTTGCCGTGGAGTGGCTTTGGAATGAGAACGAAACAACACCGTTGGTACCAGGACAAGACTACTCCAAGAGTGCCTCGCAAGGATATGAGTACGCTGTGATGGTCATCACAATTGTTGGTACAATGGTCGCAAGGCTTTACTTCAACGTGGTCCTTTACAGTTTTTACAAGAAACTATTGAAACACCACAAGGACCTGGGTATGTCCGTGGTGGACTCTGATGTCTCGTTGAACCTCAAAAACCAGAACATCTTCAAACAGTGGCTATACAAGTTCGAGGTCTCATGCTACAACTACCTGGGGACTCTGTGAACCTGTGCTGCTCTGCTCATAGTGTTCAGAGCTACTGAATGACATTCATCGGTCGTTTCAACTAAGAACTTCATCTCTCCAAATTTGCATTTCCATCATAATCTAGCCAAGTAAGACTTTTTTGATATATATAACCCTTGATACATCCTTGCATAATATATATTAATATTGTGTGCTCAGAACGCTAAGATCAAAGACGTCGACGTCTGCTTATTTCGAGGTTTATAAGCCAGTCATCTTTCTTTTACCGGTATGTAATGGATTTTCTTGTCGACGACCATTACGAATGCGGCCACCTAGCTTCCTGGTACTCAATATTGCACATGGTATCATGGTTAGCCGTCTATGATTGCAGTTGGGTTCAGTTCCCATCCTTTACAAAATCCAGGATTAGAGATGATAACTTTGGACGAAGGAGAATGCGAGCTGGGAACATCCATCGAGGCAAGGGCTCTCAATCAAAACCACAGCTTAGGGGTTATTGATCGAAACAGTGAACAGTGCCTTGCGTGGTTCTTGAGTGTGTCAGACATAATTAAAATTTCCTCGATACTGTAGATATCAACAGCATGAATAAGTAAATCATCCAACTCAGCGGCCTGGTCATTAGCATCAATGGGGAACTCTTGAAAGGATTAGAGAACCGAGCAAGTGGGAAACATCTTCTGAAATCTGGAATCTGGCTTCGGCAACGAGATGTCACACAAGTCTAAGACATCATCGTACATGATTTGTTAACAGCTTCTCAAAGGGATTTCCTTCCCTTGATGAGTTGACCTTCAGCTTGATCAACGTACTTATAATCTGGCTCAGTGACGCAGGGCTCCTAACTACAGCATCGCATGTAATGGTGTACGGGTTTCAGTTGCCCACGATTTGTATTCCGCATGTGAAACAATTGTTGACTTGCTATGTTGCTTTACACGAGAATACTTCGTTTGAATGAAAATTGCTATTATAAGTCATTCTGTGCTTCCGACTACATTGCATCAGATCAGTTCAGACTACTGAACTATGTCAAAAAGAATAACAAGATCCAGCATGAAAGACGCCGCAGGAGCTGTTCCAGCATCCGCCTCCGGATCCGCCTCCGCCTCTCTCATCGATGACAACTCTCAGGCCGTTGCTGATGAGAGCATGGAGTCTGGTGACGAATTGACCATCAACAAACCACCAGTGAGAAGAAGATCCTCACTATTCTCCCTTACAGACACCACCCCGTTGGACCCACCGGACCAATCGGACTTTGTCAAGTTCACTTCTGATGAATACCACTTCAGTTTGATCAGAAATTTGCACATGGCCGACTTCATCACATTGCTCAATGGTTTCTCGGGTTTCTATTCCATCGTTTCGTGTCTCAGATTCACCCTCACTGGTCAACCTCACTACGTCCAGAGAGCTCACTTCTTCATCCTACTCGGTCTCTTCTTTGACTTCTTCGATGGTCGTGTCGCTAGAATCAGAAACAAGTCTTCGCTCATGGGACAAGAGCTTGACTCTCTTGCCGACCTCATTTCATTTGGTGTTGCTCCAGCTTCCATTGCGTTTGCCATCGGTTTCCAGTCTACCATTGACGTGTTGGTGTTGTCTTTCTTCGTTCTCTGTGGTTTGACCAGATTGGCCAGATTCAACGTCACTGTCACCACCATTCCAAAAGACATGACCGGAAAGTCTAAGTACTTCGAAGGTTTGCCGATCCCTACATCATTGGCACTTGTCGGTACAATGGCCTACTTGGTCCACAAGAACCTCGTTGGTGATGCCATCCCATGGGGCACCGTCGCTAAAGGTGGATTCTTCGAGTTCCACCCATTGGTTCTCGTGTTCTTCATTCACGGCTGTGGCTTCGTCTCCAAGTCATTGAAGATTCCAAAACCATGAATGCTTCATGACATGTAACACTAGATGAAAAGTTTGATCGATGAGGTATTGATTGCGAGCATTATTGCGTAGTTAGTAGAGTTGTGTCTGGGCACTCCACTTCCACTACCGGACACCCACCGGCCACCTCCACCCCCTGGCCTTAATTTAGGTTTTCGCGCTCAGATCTATGGTACTACACCAGTTCTAGAAAGGAAGCACCAGGCCTACGAGAGCCCGAGGATTCGTGAAGAGATAACTTTGTTCCAAATTCTCATCCACGAATTGGAAAAGTGTTGGTATCTGGTTTTGGAATTGTCAACTACCAAGCACTTAGCAGTTATCGAAGCCAAATAACGCTGTGATTTTCGCATCTCCATCACTTATCGATTCTTCATCACACACACCTGTCAACGTACATCCTCCCCCACAACTTCACAACCGGATCCTTTACTGTACTACATCAGCCGCCCTCACCGACCACGCCACTAAGCTCAGCGCAACCCATAATGGCCAATGACGAGACTATCCTTCCAAAGACCAACTACCACTCTCCCTTCTACTAGGCTGTCCCTGCTTTATCGCAGCCCACAGAGGTGCTGAGCAGGCGCTTCGAGTTATGGCGCCAGATCCTCAAGTCTCTCATCAACTACTTCAAGGCGGCTTCCGTCGCCACCAATCAATTCTCCATTATCAACAACAACATGGTAGATACCATCCAGTTCCCATTCTTCACATCACTGCACAAGTCTAAGGGCAAGGGAAACATTCATGAGATCAAAGAACCTCTCGTTGAGAACACCAAGAAGCAATCGTTCTTCGCCCCCTTCGGATCCGGATCTATCCAGGACATCCAGATCCTTTTAAAGAAGTATCATCTTAACATGGCTCAACATCAGATCAAAACGGTGCATCAATTGCAGACTGTGCTGATCCCAAGGCTCGAAGAATTGCAAAAAGATCTTCTAGGGAAAATTAGAGAGATCAGAAACCTACATGGAGACTTCAAGAACAATCTGGCAGAAGAGATTGCAATCACCGGTCAGTGTCTTGATGACTACCTGTGTGCAGTGAAAACACTGGAGAGTGGTGACGAGTCGATTCTACACACCAAGAGCGATCCTTTCCTGCTTCGTATGAAGTTTGAGTTGCAGTTGAAACGTCAGTTGAGTCAGGAGAGCTATCTCGAGGAGGCTTTCATAAACTTACAGGTCACTGGGCTAGAGTTGGAGAGGATTGTGTTCCGTGAGATTCAAGACTCATTGAACAAGTACTCAGAGTTGATCTCTCAGGAGATCTTTGTGATGTACCAGGACTTGATCAATGAACTTCACGAGGGTATCATCTCCAAGAGACCTCACTTTGAGTGGGATAACTTCATTGTGAGAGATGATGGCCAGAACTTCTTGAAGGTCCAGCATGATGAACAGCTTCCTAAACCAAGGAACATCTCTAGTGTCCACTATCCATACAACAAACACATTGTTTCAAGATCATTTAGAAGTGGAAGCCTTTACAAAAAATCCAAGATCTTAAAATCCTACACAAAGGGATTTTTCATCCTCACCATGAATTATCTCCATGAGTTCAAGTCATCCAATCTATTTGAAAATATCACACCGGTCAACTCCATCAAATTGAACGATTGTATCCTCACTGAGTCCACAGAGAACAAGTTCCAGCTACACGTCAAGGGTTCAAGCTCTATCAAGGGGCATAACTACGTGTTCAAGATGATTCCAGAAGAGATGAGTGAGCATGATTTCAAGAAGTGGATACTCGACCTCAAATCACTAACTTCATTCAACACTCTACAAGAGCGCGCTGCGTTTATTTCGAAGAAGAAGGCTTCTACCAACTGCAGTGCCAACAGTTCTTCATCCGGTACACCAAGATTTGAGATGCCAGACCCAATGGGTAACATCACCGACGTAACCAGAAAGATTCAGGAGATCAAGGTAAACATGCCCGAATTGAGTGGTGGCACTCCATACACACATGATAACGGAAGTTATAACCATCTGTTGCCTTCCACACCAATCGCAACTGGTCAACAGTTTGCACAACCTCAGAGTAAACCATTGAGAGATACACCTATCACCAGCCCTCAAGAGAATTCTATCCCCCGGTCCAAGTCGCCATCATTGTACCACCCATCCAGACTAGTCTCTAACGCAACCGGGAGTGCTAATAGCAGCAGGCTATCTTTGAATACCACCCTCAGTATCCCTAAGTTGGAAGTACAGCAACCAACACCGGTTCAGAGCTAGCCTCCAGCCAGTATCTTGGTAACCGAATCGAGCCCACCAGTGTTGCAACCGAAGACACACAGATCTACACCTTCCAATGGCAGTATCAACTACTTCAACATGCCACACGCCCCTTCAAACAGCACGTACTCTTTGGGTTCGACCTCCAATCAAACAGCAGCTGGATCCATCTATTCTGACATTGAGAGATCCCCAACCCCGGCTATAGGCGATTTGAGTGCTCAGAGAGTTGAAAGTACACATATCAATCTGAACCAGCCACTATATGATCAAGTTGATGATGATCAAGGAGCAGCCAGAGATGGCCAGAATGATTCAGAAGCACCATAGGGTGTCAAAAGCATCGATGCCGTTGTATTGGAGAATGCTGACTTGGAGAAAGTCATGGAAGCCATAAGATCGGGTAGTGGTATCTCAGCTCAAACTCTCAAGTAAGTTTCATATTAATCAGAAAACGCAATCATCTTCACCAATTGGGTGCTGTGATTAGTTAGGGGTGATAGTAGAATGAAGTGTTGATGGTAGTAACTATGTATACGTAGCTCGAAGTGTTCTCAGACCTATGACGTCATTGCCAATAGTTGGGCCGTTACAGCTGCCACAAATAGGCTATTTGGTGAACATCTCGTTTTAGCCGCTTGTCAGTTGGGCAATGGGATCCACTAAGCGGATTACTTACAGCTTTGCATGATTGGTTGAAACTTAGTTAGCTCACTCCCTGCTTTTTGGGTTTCTTCATATGGTGGTCGTGGCCTGTTACTAGTATCAGTACGATCCCTTGTGTCCCAAGCGGGGTCAAAGTGACACCTCAAGTTTTACGCGTGGGGTATCTTGAAATCTGGCTCAAACAATGAACCTTATTTATGGTATTTAACGATTAAACTCTGATTAGCAGGCAACGGTGAACTCGCAGCTTCTTATACTACGACAAGCCAGCTAATCATAGCTTTCATAAATTCTATTTACTCCACATTTGTGGTGGACACTGGAGAGATCTCTGAGCTACCCCTCATTTGGATCTGCCATCTTTTCTGCCCTGTACCGAAAAGCGCGCGTAAATGGACCGTGGACGGTGCCGCTCCGACACGCAGGTTGTGAGAAGAACAGCCAATGACTAGCGGGTCAAGCATGGGAGGGGCAAGAGATTAGGGAGGAAATCCTGGTCACCACGCGACGCTCCAGAGTACCCGAGAACGACGAGTAGCAGGACCTCTGGAGGCTACCAACACATTTCACGCTATGACCTATGACCGATTGATCCTATTGACCTATTTACTAGAGGTGACTCACTAACCGGACGGTCGGGCAGTCGGACTAAATTTTAAGGCCAGTAGACAGCAAAGTGGTGAAGGGCTGAAGTACCGAGAGACCGTCTTTTCGGAAAAAATATACGTGGTAGGGGCCGCAGAATTGTTCCACGGTGCCTCTCGGCGCTGACTCGATGTCTTCCGAAAGCACTGAAGACCAGGCTCTTTTATAAAGTCTGTACCTGTCACCTGTAGTTTGACTATCAAACTGGTCTGTCTCTGATAACTGTCGATTAAAATTGTTCTGTTTTCATATAACCTAAGGTGTTCAACGCCCCGCTGCACCACCCTTATCGAAGAGACATCCCCTCATCGCTCATCAGCTGAGTGCTCATCCCTCCCTTGATTCCTACAACCACCCTCCACACGTATATCAGACACACTTCCCCACACACATACCGCCACAAGTCAAGACCAGAAAAACATGTCAATACATCATAGATTCGAATCCTCAATGCGACAAGAAAAGCTCATCATCGTCATGGTGGGACTGCCCGCCAGAGGGAAGTCGTACATCACCAAGAAGATCTCCAACTATCTCAGTTGGCTCAACATCGAGAACAGGGTGTTCAACGTTGGAAACAAGAGACGTACAAACCTCGATGATCAGCAGACAGCAGAGTTCTTTGACCCAAAGCACACTGATAACGTCAAGCTCCGTGATGCCCTCGCCATGGACACCTTGGACGAAGTCATCACATACTTGCAAGGAGAAGGACAAGTTGGTATCTTTGACGCCACCAACTCCACAACACGAAGACGTAAACTCGTGATGGACCATCTTAGTATGAAGATGCAGAGCCAGGAGTACAATGTCCTGTTCCTCGAGTCCATCTGTACGGACTCCAACGTCATCGAACAGAACATCTTGTTGAAACTGAACGGCCCTGACTACAAAGGCCATGATGATAAGTCTGTTGCATTGAACGACTTTAAGAAAAGACTGGCAAACTACGAGACCGCTTACCAGACAGTTACAGAACATGAACTCTGTGCAGATAAGCGCTGTCAGTTCCTGAAGATCATCGACATCCACAACCTCAAATCATACAACGTCCATGGCTTCCTTCCACTCATTTTACAAAGCTTCCTGTCTCATTTCAACATCACACAAAAGAAAATCTGGATCACCCTTCCACAACTCGAATACGAAGACGTCAAGGAGATCATCTAGTCGCCAGTCAGTGGACCAGTACGCACCCTCAAGACCATAGAGCGTACTGATGATTCATTATGCTCGGTGTACAAGTCTGAACTTGACGAAGTCCACGATCTCATCTTGGAGTTTGAGTCCTCCAACACTGACATCTTGGTGCAATCTCAGAGTGAACTGATCATCAACGGCATCCTCAAGTACTTCAACCTGCTGGCAGAGTGTCGCCCGGATTTGACTACCCAGGTTTTATGTATTCTTCCGCATCATTACTCAGTGGGATTGCAAAGATTCGATGTTCATGATATCCCTGAGATGACCAGGTCGAGCTCCAACATATCCAACGCCTCTGTTATCCTCACACCAAGAGACGAGCTGGATTTATCGCAGTTCCACTACAAAAACCTCAACTTTGCAGAGCTCTCTTCCAGATTAGAGCTTCTGAAGGAGTGATGACAAAATGTTAACGACCTATATATTTATGACCCTAATGATGACACCTTCTAATCTACAAACCGTCATAAATTGTATTAGTTTAGTCTCATCTAAACGGCGGTCTGGTATCCTTTGGAGGTATACTTCTCTGTCTTCCCTCACTGGCTCTCGTAGGTTTGGTGATACCTCCAGTGACTCTTCTGCCCACGGGTATTCTGGAAGATGCACTATTGTTGTTGCTGATACTTGTCTGAGTCGCTGACACAGAAGAACGTGAGTTGTTGGTTGCACCAGTGGATCTTATATGTGTCGGTACTTTGCGTCCAATCATAGACGTTCTGTTATTTATCGATGGTGTAGATCTCGAGGGTTGTGCTATGAAAGAGCCCTCATCATCGTTGGTCATGTAAGTTTCATCTTCAGCTTGTCTGTCAGCTCCACCAGTATGCGAGGGGTTGTCTCTCTCATTGAAGTACTGTTCCAGTTTTGCGATTTTGGAGCGGATATCATCCTGGTTGAAATTCTTAAAGTTGGGGATCTCGTTGAACTCCACAGTGTATGCGTTGATCTGAAGGCCATACAAGAAACTGGCAAATGACTCGTTGAAATTGTTGAGGGACTCATGAATGGCTTGGACTTGTTGTACATTTGAATCCAAATCTACCAGATTGTCACTCAGTTCGCTAAATTGTGGAACAAATTGGTCGAGAGGTGTGGTCTCAGAGTCGATCTCGTAGTGGATTCCGGGTGAAGGATGGACGTTGGAAGGACGTGAAAGTCGATGTGGGGTGGAATTACGTGAATTTCTGCGTGACATTGTGATATTGTAGTGTCTTTTGAATCAAACGTGTATAACTGGCTCGGAAGGAGTAGTTTCTTCAAGGGTTTCAATAATTGAAAGTAGTGTTGTTTGTTCTTGTTTGTTTGTTTTTACGCGTTTCCCTGCCAATTTGATTAGTCAGTTTCTGAACCATTGCTGACAAATACTACGCGAACTCCTTATAGGTTAATATCTTTACAGAGCTCATGACTAACTACTGACAACTATTTACAATCACATGTGTCTGCTAGCGTGTTTGATCTTCTCCTGCAGTGGGTCTTTAGGCTTCTTCTTTAGCACAACGAAGAGCAAGATAGATGAGGCGATACAAAGACCGTACCATGTGACAAGGTACTGCAGATGGTTGTTTCTCACATCCAATGACGCAGCTCTTCCAATTGGCACTCCTGCATTCATCATCTGGTACTCAGAAAATTCCTGGGCCTCACCAGGTTTGACGTCTTTTAGAACTGTCTCCTCGTGTGTCTTTGCCTTGGCCCAAAGCTTCCACCACGGCTTAGGCTCAGTGACAAATTTGGTCTCAATTGGGTGGTCGGACAAATCCTTGAGAGCAGCAAGATGCAGTCTCATACAACCGGTAGCCTCTGTCATCTCATCGTAATCCAACACGTGCCACAGTCTGGATTCCGTGTCCAGTTTGTCCATCGTCAACGCAGCCTTTGGGTTGATCTTCTTGATGATACACTCCACTGTAACTTCATGCTGAGGCACGGAAAGATGTTGTAGACTTCTTCTACCTGGGATGACCTTGTCGTCGGTCACAAATCCACGTTCCACCAGTACGTCTGGTCCACCATCTGATCTCACCAATGGGGTATATAGGACGTATCCCTTCATCTCGTTCTTAACCTTCGGTCCCACAAACACTTCTCTCGAATGGTCAAATTTTCCCTTTACGAGAACACGTCTGTACTGCCAGTCGTCTGCATCTTCAGGTTGGATGTTCTTTGGCAATGGGATAGGATCGTAGGTCAAGCGGTCCTCACACGTGGCAATGAGGTTGTTCTTCCATTTGAGTCTTCTGAGTTGCCATGTTCCAAGCATGAAGGAGATCACAGGCATAAGGATCAAGAGTCCCAAGAATATGTACTTCGATATGGTCCATTGCTCCTTTTCGGTAGTCTTCACCGGTTTCCAGTCGAAGTTGGAAGTGACAACACCGCGTCTTTGGGATAGTGAGATCCCTATTGATTGTGGTTTGCTGATGGAAAGAGCCGATCTGGTGAGTTGCTCGTGTTGCAGGTGTAGTACCAAACGACGAGATTGCGCAGCACACACGGACGGCAGACCAACAATAGGCCGTATGCTGGAATGCACTGGAAGGCGGAACATCTTTCGTTAGGTCAGATGGTGCTCTGCTTATTGAAATGTGACTTGCTCAATCACTGATTGGCTGTGAGAAATGTCTGATCATTGATGGATTTTTCCAGACTTGCCGTTGTGTTATGAGCACTGGTCGTTTTGAACGGTGAACACTGAAGACTCAAACTCAGATGTCTCTCTACTAAACAATCTTGAACAAACGAGCGTATATAAATAGAATAAATATGGTCAGACTTTATTGAATATCTCATCTCTGTTTTGTAATTGTGGTCTTGTGTTGTCGTCAGACGATGTGGACTTTGAAAGATCCTCAACAAACTCTTCAGTCTGCTTCAACTCAATCTCACCGGCTTCCGCTTCCTTAACATGGGCAATACCGGAGTTGTCAGGACAGAGCTCTGCACCTCTTCTACCAATCAAGTACCAAGGCAAGTTGAAGACCTCCTCCATGGACTCCAAGGAACGTCCGCTGATCTCAGGAAGGAAGAACCATGCCCAGAACAAACCAAGCACCAAGACACCAACAGCAAAGAAGAACGTTCCTGCTGGTGTCATCGAGATCATCATCGTTGGGATAGCCTTGGTGTTACCATACTGGTTGGCAAAGTGGAAGGCCATAATCAATGCCGTTCCGATGTTACGCACTCTCAATGGGAGCATCTCAGAGTTGATCAAATACTGGATCGAGTTCCAACCGAAAGTCCAACCAACACCAGCGATGAACAACATGGCCAAAGCACCCACGCCCGCGTGTTTCTGTGATCCAGTCATGGTGTAATCAGGGTCTGTAGCATTAGGAACAATCTGGAGGAAGATGGCGTAGTAAAGGGTAGCGAACATCTGAACACCGATACCGAGATATAGCGCACGCTTTCTACCCAGGAAGTCAATAAGGAAGAAGGCACCGATGTATGCTCCGACAAACTTCACCACACCAAGGATAGAAGAGTAAAGGAGCTTCTTTGTACCTGTGACTCCCACGAGGGCAACCAGCTCAGGCATGTAAATAGTGATGGCAGATGCACAAGACCACTGGGACAGAATCTAGCCTGAGACACCAAGGAGGACTCTGTATCTGATAGACTTGACCATCACGAGCTCCTTGATCTTGTCCAGCTTGGAGACAGCACCCAATTCGGCTTCCTCAATTGCCAATTGCTCCTGAATATCTGAGATTTCCGAGAGAACGTATGGGTGGTTTGGTGAAAGACCTCTGATCTTAGCGAGTGTCTTGTAAGCCCTGTCAATCTTGTCCTCCTTCACCAGCCATCTTGGGGACTCAAGACAAAAGAACGAAGCAACTGTAAGCAATCCACCAATTACAATCTTCAAAGACGTAGGAACTTTCCACAACTTGTCGTCATTAGGGTCCATGTGTAAGGCACATCCATAATTGGCAAAGTTGGCAATGAGCGATCCCAAATACACCGCACCTGCAAAGATACAGTTACACAGTCCTCTGATGTTCTTTGGGGATACTTCAGAAAGATAACAAGGTCCAATAACCACAGTCTGACCAATTGCCAACCCTTCAATCAATCTTCCAGCATAAAGCTGACCAACGTTCTTGGAAGATACTTGAATGGCTGCACCAACGATCCATCCAACACAGCATCCTTGTAATGTTCTGATACGTCCAAATTTGTCAACCAAGTACATTGCCAATAAGCATCCTCCGATGGATCCCAACTGGACCATTGATGTGATGTTGGATTTCAAGTTGGCCAATTGTGTTTCTGTCTTAGACTCGTCCAGTAGTCCGAATCTTTGCTTGAACGATGTTTGTGCAACGGTACCAGCGATGTTACCTTCGTCATAACCACGAGCACAACCAAGGACACCAAACACGAACACTGCAAAGAAGAGAGTTCTGTTGTAAAGCTCAGGTGGAGAGCCGCTTGTGTCGTAGAATTTTGCGAAGAATGATGGTTTCTTAGTCATGATGATAGTATGTGTTTTAGGCGTAGTTTGTTGAATCTCTGAGGATGGGTATGAATGTCTTGTCTCTAGCGGTTCTAGTGTCTTTATATGCTCTGTGAAATTTCTAGCCATGTTCCTCTGGCTTTTAGAAGTCGGAGAGATCCGGATAGATAAATATAAATTGGTAGTGTTTCATCACGATTACCCCGCAACGATGAGGCTTATGAACAAGCACGAAGTTGGTGAGATAGTAATGTTAGGCTATCCTCTCCGGAAACGATCTGACTCCCTGAATCGCTGACACCTGTAGCTTTGCACCTTTCAGCTTGATATTTATCCGGATGAAAGTAACCAGTCGGAGTCGTCCGTTGCCGTCAACAGTCAGTTCTACAGTGGTTGAGCGGGAATAATCGGGAACGGTGGAAGCACTTCGGTTGTTTTATCGTTATCATTTTTTCAGGGTGCAGTGAGTATCTAGCCTAATTTGAATTTTGAGTCAAAGTGGTTGGAACCTGGGAGACGTTATTTGATAGATTGATTGTATAGCGGCTAGCTACTAGTAGCCAGTGCTGAAGTGAAAATGTCGACTCCGGAGCCAAGACTCTACCAAGACACCAAGACTTTCAAAAAGTCCGGTGCACTAGAGTCTAGAAATTAGACATACGGGTTATGCTAAGTTAGTATGAAGGTTTCCTTGGCTTTGGGTACTTACCACTCTCCAATGTCCTTCTAGTACCAGGCTACAAAGGGATCATGCACTAGCCTTGAGAACAGGGCCATTCATGAGCCATCTCCTGAGGTGACTCAATTAACTCTAGTCTCTACGACTCCATGACGTGACGCGGGGTTTATCCAGGGACCAGATCCAGGCCGAAGTGTGGAGTCATGCGCTCCGTTTTCAGCCGTGCCTTTGCGTCTTCCACTGAGGAATCAGGATTCTGAGAAGTACGAGGATGGAGATTGGCTTGTGGAACTGACTGGAGAGACTACTTTCATGGCACAATTGCTTATCAACTGAAAAGTATTTCATATAGCTACAAGTAAGAGGTGGCATAGTTTGGGCTTCGCCTGCGAACGTAGTCCTGGCAATGGTAAACGTCCCGGATTAATCCATTTTAGTGCTAATTCCCCTGGTTCGCACCACACACTTAGCGGAAATTTCCTAAAACAGGTGTCTTCCAATTCTTCAATTCCCGAGAAATTACCGCATTCGGCACAAATCCCTCAAAATTACCCCATATGGGTTCTCTACATACAGACTTCAATTGCCCAAAACACATGCTAAACTTCATTTAATCAACACTTACTCCATAATACCATTTCCTAATCTCATCTGTCGGTTTATAACGGTACCAATCTCGTCCAATTTTGGGAAAAACGCGAAAGTTACTAAATTATACTATCTGATCATATCATGTCGTTAAAAAATCAATAAAATTCAGCTTATTACAGTCAATCTCTAGTGGCAGTTACAGAGATTCCACTTACATGGTGGGATGACGTGCTAGAGCCCAGGATATCTAACAACACTCCCTGTGATCAAGTTGGTTCTACCTGAACAGTGATGGTGAAGCCTGAGAGAAGAGATTGAGAGAATTGTTAAAGTTGTAAAGACTCTTGTTCGTTTATTGTTTGTATACTTTATTTTGTCGAATAAGAGGTCATTTGAAGTTAAAAAAAATGATCTGAAGCCTCATATTATTACATGTATGTGCACTTTTATATCCGCATCTATACTAGTAGTGGTATTGTCTCGCGGGTACGCCGTCGAC
>JAKVQR010000351.1:0-19785 GCA_030462915.1 Petasospora meyerae
TCTACGAGCCAGGTCTTAACGGCAGAGACTGGTTCAAGCACACTGTCTTTGCATCTGGTAGATACACCGGTTATGCTGGACAGACTTTGCCAGGTCTTCAGGAAGCATTGGAAGACAACGACTTCCACGAGATCTGTCGCTGGATTGGCATTCTCAGAACATCTACACAGAGGGCTCTGGCATCTTTGTCGTAATTTATAGTAACCACATATATACACAGCATCAATCCTCTTTCAGAACAATGCTGTTGTGATCACACCAGTCTCGAAACATCTCGGCACTCACATTGATCTCTGCACTCTTCAAACAAGCCACCAGTTCTTCTGGACCGATGGGTTCGAATGTATATACCTTCTCCCATAGCTTAGCGTTCCTTCTAACTGCATCGTTCATCAGCTCGAACACTTCACCCTTGATCATCTTTTGTGACTGTTCCATCGTGGTGTGTGGTTGTGAAAGCTGCTCCATCGTCTCCTAGCTCAGGAGCTGAGAGACCTATCTCAACGAGGCGACCATAGTCTTGCGGCTTCGAGATGGCTTGATCCCATACACCATGATCCTTTTCCGTATCTCATCCAGTGGCATGTCTCTGAATTCGTCATTGGGTGAATCATATCCTTCATCATCGTCATCGTCATCATCATTAGAGACGTTACCAGAGTCCAACTTGAGTAGATCGTCAACTTTCTTCCTGATCCTTGTCTGTCGATTGTCTCCTGAGTTATTGGCCTTCTTCCTGGTCTTCTTCGCTGGCTTTGTCTTCGTTGCGGTTGAGGCATCAGCAATATTTTCCATTGACGTAACAACTGCTTCTTTCATAACCTCAGGTCTTACGCCTCTTGGTGCGCTCTTTGTAGGACTCGAAGAAACATTGGGGTTCTAGCTTGATGGGACTTGCAAGATAGCTCTGGTGTTTCTCTTCGGCTTCTTCACAGTCCTTGTAATCTCGATGATACTGATCTCTCCATCCTCACTTTCATCCTCCGATGAGGCAACTATCTCATCCAAGATAGTTCTTCTCTTCAATGGTATCACTCTAGTTTGACATTCAGCAAAAGGGGAAGACGTCTCCACGGACACTCGGCCTTTAAACTTCACAGCAGAGGTCTTGATCTCATATTGAGGTGATTGTCCCATAGTAGGGGATGTACCCTCCCCAGTGGATTGTCGGGCAGTGAGATATATGCTTGGTGAGGAATCGTCGATTGCCCTATCATCAGGGGTACCAAAGCTGTCCAGTTTACTTCTCCTCTTGGGTGTACGTATTTGTGTGTCCTTTGTGGGTGATATCTGGTATGGTAGTGTGTATGAGTCCTGAGCTACCAATATGTTGTGTTTTCGTGGTGTGGTCTTCGATGACTGTATCTTTGTGGGTGGCTCCATTCGAAAACTGGTTAACTATGCACTTGGGACCAAAGAGTTGATCATTCTGAGTCTTGGAACCGGTGATGTCTGGGTCTTCATTGGCGATGACATCATCACATCTTGTTGAGGGGATCCTGGTGGCGTTTGTGCAGATTTCAACTCATCAAACTCCCGCTATGATGATGTGTTCAGTTGCATGTCTTCTCGTCTGTGTGGACTTCGAAGCTTCTGTGAGTCCATGAACTCCTTCTGCGTTACTTCAAATAAATCAGAATCCTCATCTGGAACTTCTTTAACTTCGTGTTCCTCATCGTATGTTGCTGGAATGTCACCTCTGCTGGGACTTGATTGCAGATTCTAGTCATTTGACTCTCTTCGTACTGTAGTTTGTCTCGAGCGTTTCAACTCCAAAGGTGTGTCAATCGTATCCAGTGAATAGACATCATGATCGTGTTGTCCGTCTGTAGTGATCTCGATTATGGAGGCCTGTGGCGAGGAATCCGGAACTTCACTGTAGAAAGTTCCCGGAAGTGACATTGATCTGAGCCTCTATGACGGATATTGTAAAGTTATATCGCTTGAATATACGTTATAAAGATGAAGTTGAGATGAGATATTCACGCGTAGCCTGTAGGCCGGCGTTTACCATAATGATATTTGTCATGCATTACGTAAGCAAACGCCACGCTAAAAAGTAATTGAACGACAGCAGACAACCAGGTTCGAACTGGTGACCAACAGATTTGCAATCTGCTGCGCTACCACTGCGCCATGCCTGCTACCTTCAAAAATTTCGATTTTTCCACTTTGCCCGATTTTACAGCTGAGCTATAACCTGATTATGTAAGCAAATCGTGCTAAACTCGAAGTTGATAACTGCTCGAGCGTCATCGAAGAAGGTGATTATCATATCATGAACATTGAATCTTAGTATGATTCTGGATCATTCAATACATCAGATTACCAATACTGGGAACGTTTTTGTGGATGAGATACCTCCTGTAGACCGTCTCGACTAGGAGGACTCTCAGCTGATGACATACGCACGCTGATAAAATATGTAAAGGGTGTCTGGATGCGCAATCAGTGGCTTTTTTACCCGGGCAACTTGCAAGTACGCCACCACCACCAGTTTGATCAAACTCGAAGTACAAATTGAGGTGTTTTACAAGTTCTGATTCAATCTTCTCAAGTTGAGGACTCAATTGACCACCAGAAAACCCCATAACCAAACTATTCAACAATGGCCCCACTCGAAGTCGGTAAACCCTTCCCAGAAGGTTTCTCTTTCGCTTATGTCCCATACGACGAGGAAGACCAGAAGAACAAGTTGTCTTGCAAGATCCCAATTTTGTACAAGCTCACCCCAGAGAACCTCAAGGGCAAGAAGATTGTCATCACTAGTGCACCAGGTGCCTTCACTCCAACATGTACTCTTTCCCACATCCCAGGCTTCATTGAGAAGGCATCTGAGTTTGCTTCTAAGGGTGTCGATAAGGTGTTTGTCATCACCCAGGATACCGCCTTTGTTAACTCTGCATGGGGTAAGCTTTTGGGTCAGAAGCCACCAATTGAGTTTGCCTCTGACGTTGGTGCTGAGTTTTCTAAGTCAATCGGCTGGGTTATTCCAAAAGGTGCTGTCACTTTGACTGCAAGATACACTATCATCATCGATGATGGTATCGTGACCTACGCCGAGAAGGAGCCGGCTGGTGATGTGACCGTTTCTGGTGCTGATGCTGCATTGGCCAAGTTGTGATTGTCGCTGTCTAGCTTGTTGTGTATACTTGACTTTCCCTCAGGTATTGACTATCAACTGTGGAAATTTCGGTCTGTAGTGCTGTCTGCTTTGGTAGCGTACTTCGGTTATCCCCCGCCTGAGGCCTCCACACCCGGCTTTAAAAAACTTGGGGGAAAAACGTGTCCGTGCATAGCGTTGTAGCGTTGATCAACACAACACAACACAACATGACATAACATCTTGGATGGCATCAAAGAAGTACGCCGCTTGGCCTCTTTAGCATTCCTCAATCTACTATACAAGATGGGTGAACCTTACGATCCCAAAATCCAGGAATTTCTTCCTCATGAGAAGATGTACACGATTCAGATTGGAACTGAGCAATTCATCCTAAGGTTAGTCTCATCTCATCTCCAAGGTACTTAATCAACCAAATACTAACATGCGTCATAGCGGTGCTTCTCTATCATCAGATGCACCATCATACTTTACAAATTACTTCTCCAACAAGGCCAATTTTGATGAAGTTCTCTATATCGATCGCTCGCCGGATGTATTCAAGCTGATCTACACCCATCTTCAAGGCTACCATTTGGAGATTGAGGATCCAGACACATTCACCAAGCTCTTTGCTGACTCGCTCTACTATGTTCTTCCACGGCTCCGCTCCATTCTATTGAACTACGACTACCACTTCACCATCGTTGGTGGGAGGTCCTTCAGAATCCCAAAGAAGATCCTGAAGACACCCGGTAACACGCCCAATTTCTTCACCATGGGGTTTGATGTTCTGTACAAGGACATCTCTCAGGTAATTCTCGATAAGCAATGGATCAGACCTCCACCTCAAGCTGCACCATCAATCGATAGATGTGCCGAACTCCTACAAGACCTCATAAACTTACTACAAGGTGTGGAAATTGATATCAGATCGGAAGAGCATCGGAGATCACTGATTCAGGAGGCCAAATACTACAGGCTCAATGCGCTTGTGAGCAAACTGGTGAAACACAAGATCATCTACAACCCATTCCTCCAGTAGGAGGAGATTGTTGTCTCGTTGGAATATCTTACAAAAAAAGGACTGTCATTGGGTGAACCATCGGTGTATTGTGGTGGTGATAGATACTTCTGTTATCAGAGAGAGTACGCTGATACCCAACCAAGGATATTACTCATTGAAGCAGGAGATTCAGAGATCATGTTGAACAATAACAGCTTCATCGCCTTGAACAAAACGGCCGCTAACATGACTCGACTATTCGGAAAGTACTACCAAAACATGGAAAAACATGATGGAATCACAAGTATTCCACTGAAAATATTTCCTGGTTCATCCATCCAATCGCACAATTCTAAGGTCGCCAAGTGCTTATTCAAGGTCCTGCTAGACTCGCAGACTCAAAGTATTCACGTTCTGGTCGTTAAAGCAGATCTGGTGCAAAATGAACTTGAGCTTTATGATAAACTTGGTTATGTTCAATAAAGGCTACTCCTTGTCGTGATATTGAGGCTTCAATCATGTCTAAGCTATCACTTATCAGAGCTCTTGAGCTGTTAGGCAGAAGTAGATTGAGCTCCACGATTACAATTAATTAAGGTTGGGTTTCCCGAGGCATGAAGACTCCTGGAATTATAAGACTAGTGAAGGCACGATCCACAAGTCTGATAAAATACTGGATATACTACCAGTGAACCTTATTTGAAGTACGTATAGGAGACTTTTAGGGCTAATTTGTACTAAGTACCTAGGCTCCCAAGTTCGAACTCTATACTAGCCTACACCCTACACGCGATGACGTCGGGCTTTCACGAAAATTAAGCTCGCGCCCTGTTCTCCGATTGGCGCTTTTCAAGATATTCCACAATTGTCAAATCTAAGATTCATCCTCTACTAAATCAAATTGTAGTTTGTATCACGGTGCGTATTGGCAGTTTTTGATTCTAGTGCCTTGACTGTAACCTTTGTGTCCTGACTCCCAACACAAGTTACAACTGAAGAACCAGGACTCATCGGAGTTATCCACCAGTCTGGCAGTTCTATCTTTGGAACAGTCTAGGATGCCCAGAAAACGGGAAAAGGGGGCCCGGCCAATCACAAAACGAACAAAGGTCATTCCGGCCCATGCGCGCAGGTAGAATGTAAACAATGCCACGCCGGGATTTGGGCGTTGCTATGGTGCCACACGCCTACAACATGAAACCTTCCCCGTTCGGATTAGGCGTTCATGAATCATAGCTCCCGCATCACCAGGTTACCCATCAAAAAGGAGAAGAGCTACAAGCTCATATCAACGTGATTTACTCCAATCCAAAGTCGTTAATTTACATAAATAAAGGGGTTTTTATATGAGCATAGCAATGATGTTCAAACAATTTAGAACAACAAAGCGACACCAGCAGCCAAAGCAGCGACAGCTGGGACGGCCTTAGCAGCGGCACCCTCAAAGGTGGAGACCTCAGCGGTGGTAGCGTTAGAAGCAACGGTGGAGGTCAATGGGCAGTAAGTGGTGTACTCAGTGACAACACCCTCAACAGTGGAGGTAACGACGGTGACACCAGTGGTGACTGGGACCTCAGAGCAGGCGTTGTCAGCACAAGAGGTGACAGTGACAACGGTGGTGGCGATGTCCTCAACAACGACAGTGGAAGTCTCGTTGGAGTAAGCAGCGGTGGCAACGGAGGCAGCGGCGGCAAGGGCAAGAACCTGGGCGAACATTGTAATAGTAGTAGTTAAGCGAGTGTAAGAAGTTGGTTGACTTGAAGATCTGAAACAAGGAAGATATGGGAGAGGAATTGAAAAGTGGGCGGTGGGAGGGTCTTTATACTTTTTCTCCCTTCAGAGAGCTCAAAGTTGTGCGCCGGCACTGTGTTTACATGTTTTGCCTTTCCTTTTGCCTGGTGTCGTCATAGGTATGCCCGTGTATGCGAGCGCGACTCTTCTTCATGCATAAAAATCGAATTGGGGCAATCTCGCCCCAAAAAAGGAAGGACTCCCCTGCCACACGAGCGCAAAAGTGCGAAAACTTTTCACCGTCAACCGTAAGCTGTAACCCCTTCGGGCCTTCAACACATAACAGTGACAACAACCTTGCTATTTTTACACATCCACAACAAAGGCGTTTTTTCTGGAGTGCCTTGGAATCGTGCGACAGCTTGATCCGCACTGCGCAGTTGCAAGTTGCACTCAGGAGCTTCAAAGAGTGGGCTTTCTGAGCACTCATTCCATAGGATAGTATCCTTTTGTTCTCTACAAAATTATTTGTATCGGTCCAGAGAATGTCTAACGCTGTGTTTCAGGGATCGGTGAAGCGATTTTCTTGGTTCTCTTCTGCTGTGTTTATGGTCACCTCACCGAGGCTCTCCTTATCACAAATTAGCAGCAAGCGCTCGCTCAGATAGCCCGCTCCGCCCGGCATTGCAAACAACCTTCGCCAAACCTTATCTGGCAGTGCGCACGAGGCCTTCGTAGACTGAAGTCTCACAAATCTAACTGTGCTATGTACTACTAGCTGGAGATCTATGGCTGGTTGGAACTTTGTTGTAGTCGCTTGAGATCATAAATGTACAAGGTCTGGGGCCTGGGCTGGTTAGTGGTAGCAGTGGGCAGTTGCTCGTAAACGACTATTTGTGATGTAAGCGAATGCTGATGACAAGGGGGGCTTGGGGCCCTCGGATGTCTATCATTCCATCTTATAGCGGTGCAGTTATATCGAAAATTGCCAGAAGGCGAGTTTCACAGTGTACATTTGCTAACAATTACTCTATTGACTCTGGTTTCTAGTACTAATAACTACGCACTTGTAGACTGTAGTTCATTGTCTTGCAAGCGCCTATATGGAAGCTTTACTCGCTAGCTTGTGCCATATAGTTCAGTCATGGTATAGACGTGATAACAATCGTCCAACCATGGAGCTTCATCCATTGGAGGTTTGATACGCACCGATCTTTGACTTGACAGTTTATCTTATTGGGATGATTCTGGTCTTTGTCTCGATTACTTCTCAAACCTTTTAAAATTACGTGGTTTCTTGCATGGTTTGGATCCCCGTTGGGACCTTTCACAGGCTAGTAACCTCACAAGTCCCGGTGCAATACAATGCCAGTATGAGCAAACTCCACTTTATAAATTAGTCATAGTTCATTGAATATGATATTGATTAATTGATTCCGTGAACTCCAGCCTCTAGCTAGTAGTTACTAGTGACCTCAAAGCTAGCGATCTCATCCTGATTCCTAAGCCATCAAGTCAACTCAACGTTATGCCCGATGCCCCTACCTAATGTACACCCGATTTTGTAACAAAGCTGTCTTTGACAGGTTAACCGATGCTGGGCGATAACCTTAGATAACGATAATGAAATCTAGGAAGTAGACAGTGTTTTTGGCCTGACCTACCGAAGCATCTCACTACAGTATCAACATATGTGGTAGGTGATCCATACCAAGAGCTCACCGTTACGACTCACCACCAACTCCGATACCACCAGCTAGACGAAGAACACTAAAATTTTAGCACTTGCGAAATCTCAAAATTATTACGTAATGATTTTCTTATTTTTTTTCGCAATTTTTTCCCGACGTGAGGCTGGCCGCTGGTAACAGTTGCTGTGGCTATGGTATTTGCATGAAGCGCTGGCGGCTGGCGGGCTGGCGGGCCACAAATTTCGAAAACAAAACTGCAAGTTCTGAGGCAGACGGTAACTTACACAATCCAGCGTATTTATTGTACTGGCATTGTTCTCTTCATTATGTAAAGGCGTGACAGCTAGTAACACGGGGGACATGAACGTAGTATCTTGAAAGCTAGCAATACTGGACTTCCATGAGTCCTCTACCTCTTGACGTAGGTGTACCGTGTATTTTCTAGCAATGGTATATCCTTGTGTAGGCACTGGGCAGTGTGAGTAATCTAGCCACCTGACTATAGATCTACGTGTGTACTTCCAAGTTCCGATGATCACAAAAAAAGCCTGTGTTGCCCCTTGGTAATTGGCCTTTGATTGGCTGTTGAGGATAAATCATAACATCCTACGCAATGCACATCTATCTAATATCGGAAGACGCAACTACACAGTGCACAAATCGTGTTGCATGATCATTGATAACCCAGAGCTGAGCGATAAAATATGAGATTTGGATGTTGCGGGCCCCTTAATTTTTAAACTTTCCATGATCATTCCAAAGGTCTCGGAAATCAGAACTGCAAGGCGGAGACTCTGTCAACCCCTTCAACTTTAGACATCGACGTAGCGCTACCGGTTTTCTAAGATCTGGATTTCGTCAGAACTTTCGTTCTACGAATTGACGATTTGCGGGTGTAACGACGTTGAGATATCTTTAAAACCATGATAACCAGCACAATATACACAAGCTATGGAAGGCAATTCCAAGATCATCAGCTGTTGTGAGAGAGGAGCCATAAGCTGGTAGCCGGGAAGCTGCAAGCGGACCGTATAACGGTGAATTGGGACTCCGCGGTTATACATACGTTGTTTACCTCACAAATTTCGCAAAAAATGCAGCGAAAATTACAAATCAGGAATCTGGCATGATCTTGGCCAGCAAATTTGCGCGGAGAAGCACGAATAAGGAAATTCACAAATAAACACGCCTGAAACGCGCTTTTGATACGCTTTTGCCTTTCATCATCTTTGTTTCTGTATTCTCCGATAATTCACTCGAGCTCTCTTTTATTCAGGGTTTTGATACGGTTTCTTGGTCTTTACGACTTATTCATGTAATCATACGAATCATTTTGTGAGAACTCTGAACACTTTTAGATCTTTGAGCGTTCTGTGGTGACCTACTCTAAGGGCCACAACCTCTCACCGTGACCGATAGCCGAATGGTAGAGATCTACAGACTACAAGATAGTATGCCGATGATTGAATTGACACAATTCGGGTGTTCAGTATATGGCCGCTGGTCGCTGTAGCATGTTGGTAAAGATGGGGCTGATTCATTCCTTGTAGTAAAAGTAGTTCCTAGTTGATCTCAGATCTACTCGTGAAATGTACGGTCTATGGGCATCATCTTTCTCAAATCATGACGGCGTATCCCAACTCCCAAAGATAGTGGACGGACAACAGTACGTCTTCATATATCAACAGCTTGTAATATATATCTGGTAGGTTGATATATCGTCTACAGTATTTGATATGGTGCTATGGTGACCTCAAGGGATCATAGATCATATATGTCATCTCGGGGTATATGACTCTTGCTATAGGATCCAATGATTCAACATATAAACCAACCCAGTAGTAGAATATGACAGATTATATATTCCCTTCGGTGGCCTAGCAATCCCTTAATTTCGACTTGAAGGTCTGACAACCAACATCACAGACGTTAGTAGTACGTGGATGCTATTAGAGGAGGTGCAGTGGCCCATCGATCAACTCTGGTTGTGCTCTTTCTGACTCGGGTTGATCTTTAATGAACAAGGGCCCCGGGTCAGGAATTAACATCCGTACATATACCCGTCATCCGATCATCAACCTCTACAAAACCTGGACATAACCACCAGCGAGAGGATGGCTGATTCTGTATCTTTGAGCATTATTCACCTCAAAAATGGAATAATGAAATGAAAAACGCTTATGCTATCTTATCACACCTGTATTTTCTGCTATGATGTTCATAATCTACCGAATTTGACAGAAAAAACGTACTATTAAGACAATTATACTCATGCAGGTCGAGAATAGTACCGAATAGTACCTTTCATGAGTGTATATGCAGTTTAGCTGCAAAATAAATTATATCATAAATTGACTTGTCGAGATTTCTGCACAGTATAATTAGCATTGTTACTATTATAAGGGCAATCATAGTGCTGTCTGGAAATATACAGCAAATCATATATTATGGTGGTAGATCGATCGACTGCCGGTCATATGGCGCATCCCGGGCGCTGACATATATAGCGGCAACTCGTCGACATATCGCAAACCGACTATGTATACTACACATCGAAATATATTGGCTATAAACCTTTGCAGGCGTTGGAGAAGAAATGTGATGTAATGCCTCCTATTGAGGGTGAACAATGCAGTATACAGTAGGTACTAGGTAGCCTTCTTGTTTGACCCTCCTCGACGTCTGTCATTTTCCAACGTGCCAGTTCTGGGCAAAGCTGATGACATCATAGGCTTCTTCGAACCGCTTTCTTCTAGGATTTATCATCAAGGATTAATATTAGAAGTTCTGGAGGTGATTATCCATCTTGGGAGATCTTTGCAATGTAGTTTATTGATTTTCAGACCTTAATGATCCCCCGAAGTAGTGTTTTACTCAGCCAAAGTACATGTCTCTATCGTTGGTTGCTCTGAAGCTGAAATGCTGGCTAGTCTGGCGCGCCCAAATGCTCTCCAGGGAAAATTGTACAACTTCACTGTCAACAAAGAATAGCTACCAATAATAGACCCGTGGAACGGCTAATTGTACGAGAATTGTTATACGAACGTGGGTCAATCTCTCTCCCTTATCCCTTGGCTGCCGCTCCCCTAGTACACACAATAGGCGCCACTCACATCGCCAAACAACACATCTCTGCCTAGTTCACCCACACTGAAACTACACCCAGTCATGTCGCAAGAGGAGTTTGTAAGGTGAGTACTCCCAGGTTGTGATTGTCAAAATCCCATAACCGATACTAACAACAGCTTCAATCAACAGAACACAGATTTTTGGAACGGTCTTCGAGATCACCAACCGCTACACCGAGTTGA
This sequence comes from Petasospora meyerae, assembly GCA_030462915.1. Taxonomy (NCBI): domain Eukaryota; kingdom Fungi; phylum Ascomycota; class Saccharomycetes; order Phaffomycetales; family Wickerhamomycetaceae; genus Petasospora; species Petasospora meyerae. The sequence goes on from JAKVQR010000351.1 coordinate 10,843, forward strand.
ACCCTGTTGGAATGGGTGCCTTTGGTCTTGTCTGCTCGGCCAAGGACAGACTCACCGAATAGAACGTGGCCATCAAGAAGATCATGAAGCCGTTCTCCACACCGGTGCTGGCCAAGAGAACTTACAGAGAGCTCAAGTTGCTCAAGCACCTGAGACACGAGAACCTCATCACATTGGAGGACATCTTCTTGTCCCCACTGGAGGACATATACTTTGTCACAGAGTTACAAGGTACAGACCTTCACAGACTGCTCACATCGAGACCACTCGAGAAGCAGTTCATCCAGTACTTCTTGTACCAGATACTGAGAGGTTTGAAATACGTTCATTCAGCTGGTGTGATCCATCGTGACTTGAAGCCATCCAACATCCTCATCAACGAGAACTGTGACCTCAAGATCTGTGATTTCGGTCTGGCCAGAGTCCAGGACCCTCAGATGACCGGATACGTCTCCACTAGATACTACAGAGCACCGGAAATTATGCTCACATGGCAGAAGTATGACGTGAAGGTAGATATCTGGTCAGCCGGATGTATCTTTGCGGAGATGCTCGAAGGGAAACCATTGTTCCCTGGTAAGGACCACGTGCACCAGTTCTCCATCATCACAGAGCTACTAGGTACCCCACCAGACGATGTGATTGACACGATTGCCTCAGAGAACACCTTGAGATTCGTCAAGTCACTGCCAAAGAGAGACCCGGTCCCATTGGGTGAGAGATTCAAGGGAATCGACCCGGATGCCATTGACCTGTTGGAGAAGATGTTGGTGTTCGACCCTGTGAAGAGAATTTCAGCTGCAGAAGTACTGGCACATCCTTACTTGGCACCTTATCACGATCCATCAGATGAGCCGGTTGCAGAGGAGAAGTTCGACTGGAGTTTCAACGACGCTGATTTGCCTGTTGATACCTGGAGAGTGATGATCTACTCTGAGATCTTGGATTTCCACCAAGTGGACAACAGCATGCAGCAATAATCTCATCCACTAAGATGTCATGTATAAGTAATATATTATCAAGTCTATATGGTCCAGGGGTATTTATTTGTCCTCAGCCTCTTCGCCAGCGTTGACAAGCGAATAGAAGATACCGGACTTGTTCTTCAACAGGTTTTGAGGGGTATCAAACTCCACCACAGAACCCTTATCGAGAACAATGATCCTGTCACTGTCCATGATGGTGTTAAGTCTGTGTGCAATGGTTAGGATGGTTCTGTCCTTGAATGCCTTTCTGATGGTGTCCTGAACGATTTCGTCGGTCTCAACGTCAACAGCAGCGGTGGCCTCATCCAACACAAGAATAGTGGACTTGATCAACAAAGCTCTAGCGAGACACATGAGTTGTCTTTGACCAACAGACAGGTTCGAACCACCTTCACTCAACATCACATCCAAACCTTCATTGGAGTCACTCATAGCCAACACGTGCTCTTTCAAGTGCGAAAGCTCAAGTGCCTTCCAGATCTCCTCGTCGGTGAACTGATGTGTAGGGTCAATGTTTTCACGGACGGTACCTTCGAACACCTGGGAGTCTTGAGGAATGATGGAAAGTTTGTGTCTTAGGTCCTCCAAACCAATTGTCTTGGTAGAGATACCATCAATGAAAATCTCACCTTCCACAGCCTCAATGATTCTGTAGAGTGCAAGAGTCAAAGAGGACTTACCAGCACCAGTTCTACCAACAATACCAATCTTCTCACGAGGGTTAATCTCGAGATTGATATTCTTCAACACCAGGTCGAGACCCTCTCTGTATCTTGTGGAGTAGTTCTTAAACACGATCTTACCTGACTCAGGCCATGTCTGTGGTGGTCTTGGCTCAACGATCTCAGCAGCTTCTGGTGTCAATTCACTGTACTCCTTGATTCTCTCCACGGCAACAATGTTGGTCTCCACTTCGACAGTCATTCTGACGATCCAGTTCAAAGACTGGGTGATCTGCAAAGAGTAAGAAACAGACAAACCAACAAGACCAGAAGTGATGGCACCGTACTTGAGAGTGAGGATGGCCATACCGGCAGCACCAACGATGATCAAGGATCCAATGAACTCCAATCTTACAGCCAGCCAACGGTTGGCGTTGACGCTTGGGAAGTATGCACTCATGTTGTTGTCGACACGTGATTGGTTGATGTGCTCAAATCTTGTCTGTTGACTGAAACCTCTAATGGTGGAGGTACCAGAGAGGGTCTCTTGGAAGTGGGCATAGATTGGCGATCTTGTGACAGAGTCGAGTCTTCTCAACTCTCTCGAGGTTCTCATGTAGTACTGCTGGTACATCATGTAGATGAACATCAGCGGAACAACCATCAAAATGAACTCCCATGTGGAGTAACAGATGACGAACACAGTGAAACACACTTTGCAAACATTGGAAAGGAACTGGGAAAAAGTTCTGGCAAGAACTTCGTCAACCTTGTTGATGTCGTTGGAGAATCTGTTGAGGATACGACCAATTGGAGTGGTCTCAAAGAACTGCATAGGAGCTCTCAAAACACTGTTTACCATGTTGGAGTGCAAGACAGTGGAACCTTCAATGGAACAGAACTGCCAGAGAATGATGGACTGAACCAACACAGCAGCAGATGCAAGAACACCAAGCCCAAAGTAGATACCCAAGTAGAAGACAGAGTCAGGGTTGTAACCGAATTTGGTGTTGACCTCAGACCAATGCTTCAACCAAACACTGGAGAACACCTGGAGAAGTTGTGGGACGAAGATGAAGCAGAGGAAAATGATGACATACTTAGGGTTACATGCCTTAGCATACTCCAAGTAGATGTCCCACTTCACTTTACCTTGTTCACGATGTTCCTTGTTAGTATCCTTAGCCTCATCATCACCGAATCTGATGGATCTCAAAGTAGAAATGGAGGCTCTTCTCAAACTCACAGCATCGACTTGACCATCTACAGAAGAATTTTCGTCTGACACGAGATCATCAACGTTAATCTCTTCCTCCTTGACTTCAGCAGCTTCAGACTTCTTGGAACCGTACTCAGAGATCAACTGGTTCAAGACAGAGTCCTTCGCACTCATCACTTCATCATAAGTACCTTGCTGAGTGATGGCACCATCCTGCATCAAAGTGATATTATCGGCAATAGACAAGACAGAAATCTTGTTGGTAGCGAGAATCTTGGCCTTGGAACCCAGAAGACCAGTTGAAGACAAAACATGATCAGTAAGGTGCTTACCAACATGTTCATCAACAGCAGCAAGTGGGTCATCCATCAAGTAAACATCAGCTCTGGCGTAAACAGCTCTAGCCAATGAGATTCTAGCCTTTTGACCACCAGATAAAGAGATACCCTTTTCACCAACCAATGTGTTGTCACCATCCTTCAAGATGGCGAAGTCAACGGTCAGAGCACATGCTTTGATAGTCTTGTCGTAGAACACAGGGTCGTACTTGTGGCCGAACAAGATGTTCTCCTTCACAGTACCGTTCATGATCCAAGGAACCTGTCCAACGTAAGCAACGTCACCATGAATGGTCACAGAACCATTGATTCTGTTCAAGTCACCAAGGATGGATTGGATGAGAGCAGATTTACCGGAACCAACACGACCCACGATACAAGTCAGTTCACCCTTCTTAGCAGTGAAATTGACGTTTGACAGAGCAACCTTGTACTCCGGCTTACGCTGCCAGAGGAAAGTTCCGTCTCTAACATCAACAGCAACGTCACCCTTCTTCAAGGCCTTTGGAACGTGTGTAACAGCATCTGGTTGCAACTCCTCAGCAGTGAGGAAAGAGGTCAATCTACCAAGAGAAACCTGGGCCTCAACGAAAGAAGAGATGGTCATAGGGATGACAGCCAATGGGAAGGACAACAAGTTGAAGAGAGTCAAAGCTGGGAAGACCAAGTCAGTAGTCAAAGGTCTATTCTCCAACCAGAGGAAGACAGCAAAAGTAGAGCATGACACCAAGAATGGTGCGATGTTGAACTGGAAGGACATGTATGCTTGAACCTTGGACATCTTTCTCAAGTTCTTCAACTCTTTTTCGTTTCTGACGTAGTTGAGTTTTTCCTTATATGGTTTTTCCCATCCGTAGAGCTTCAAGGATTTGATGTTGTTGAGAATCTCACCAACAACTCTAGTTCTCTCATCTTTGTTCTTCATCTGCTGCTTGTGGAGTTTCTTCATGTATCTCATAACCATGGAGTTCATTGGGATCAAGACAATCATGATGATGACACCAATCCACATACTGTTACCGAGTAAACCATGCAAAGAGTAAAGACACAAGACAATCTGGAAAGGACCAGACCACATGATAGATCCCATGTTGGCAAGATCCTGTAATCTCTGAGTATCAACGGACATCAAGTTCACAATGTCACCTGTGGCCTTCTCTCCTCTGGATTCGTTGGACAACTTCAAGGACTTCTTGTAGATGGTAGCAGTAAGAGATGACTTGATGTTCATACCAACGTTAAAGATATTCCAGAAGTACTGGTGAAGCATACCGGTTTGAGTCACTGAGATAGCAAACATGGCAAGGACCAAAGAGACACCTTTAGCCAATGGTTCAGGGTCGTCTGAGTTGTAACGGTCAACGAACTTGATGAGGAGTCTGAGCATTTGTGGTTGAGAAAATTGCAAGATATCCTAACAGGCTTTAAAGAATGCACCAAGAAGGACTCTTGGACCAAATGTGTCAAGCAATGCCCATCCCAAAGATGGAGAAGTGGATTCGTTGAGTCTCTTGGACCAGTGCTTCTCGAACTCCTGGGAGATGACACCAGACTTGAACTCAGTTGGGAGAGCTGGCAAGTCCTCTTCAGTGAGGAAAGTCTCATAACCCTGCTTCATCAATGGGGTCATCCAGGAGAATGTCAACTTCTGGAAGAAATCTGCATAGTCAAATGGGTTTTCCTTCTCTAATGGCTGGTATGTTTTTGGCTTAGTAGGGATCCATGTGACCAAGAGACAGAACAGGGCGTTGAAAGCTGTGAAGGACGACAAGATGAAGTAGTCTTCGTCGGTGGAGAAGCCCTCTCTCCAAATCAAGTTTAGCAACTTGGAGAAGCCGAACACGGTGACAAAGAGCCAATATGAGAGCAATGTGGCACTTGTCACTCTGTTGTATCTGTAATCCATGTGCTGGAGATGGAAGCCGACGATGAGTGCCAACGACTGGAGCACTGGTTGGATGAACTCGACGCTTAAGTAGTCACCATCGACGGATGCTCTGTAAACATCAATAGCTGTGGCGACTGAGAGAACCCATTGGAACAGTGTGAGAAGCAATCTGGCGTAGTAGATCCAATTTTTTCTGAATGGCTGCACATCCTTAGTGACAATCTTCGAGACAGATCTCACCCCCGATAGAAGCAAGAACAAGTTGGCGACGGAGAAGAGAACACCGTTGGTGAAACAGAGGGTGAAGTCTGCATACACAGGGGAGACGGGACCCCACCCTTCAGAGTTGTGGCACAGCGATGTGCACGTTTCGTTTAGCGCCGGTGTTGTCGAGCCGTTGTGGTGGCTGGAGGCGATAAGGATGGGCTCCATCACGCTCTGTGCGGTAGTGGAGATGGGCGGCTTCTCGGCCTGCCATACAATCTGCTCCCGCACGCGCTCGAGAATGTCCTGCCCGAGGAATTGGAAGCTCATTCTTGTGGTAGCGAGTGACTGAAGTATAAGGAGAGTAGCTTATGTCGAGGAAAGGACTGAGAAGGCTTACAAATGAGAAATTAATTGGAGTCTCCAGTCGAGTGGAAATTTTGTGCGCGTTTTCGGGGCTGAAGCCCAAAACGCGAAGAGAGCGAGCTAGAAAAGTCCGCCCAAGTGCTCGATTGCGGAGATAAAATTGCCCGATGCCGGACATAGATAAGTGGCCAGCTCAATTTTGAAGTTCATTGGAGGTCCAGCCTTGTTTGTCTCAGACCTGAATTGACCGCCTCTTTCAGATAAATCTCCCTTTAACTAATAACTAGCATCTTCAATCAAAATGTCATCTCGAATACCCTCGGACTCTCTATGGACCGTGAGAACTGAACGAGGAACGAGAATCACCCCATCGTTGGGATCAGCTCTGAAAGCAGATTGGACGATCTGCTTGCTGTTGCCGAAGTAACACTGACAGAGGAAGAGTGCAAATACTTGGATGAACCTTACAAACCGAAGCTGAGATCTTTATAACTTGATTGAATGGCGAGTCATCTTTATATAGTGATGCCTCCCATGGAATAGTCACTGGGTAAGATAGTTACCGGTAATCTGCAAATGAACTCAAATCCCGATAGACTCTCTTTAGCACCATGAAGTACCCCTGTAGGGTCTTCATGTATTGCATAATGCAGGTCGTCATCTGTTAGAATGAATTTGATGTTGACGCACCATCTTGCTTCGAAGATGCTGGTCTTGAACTGAGCAGTAGCAGAGAGAGGGATGGGGATACCCAACGAGAGGGACTCATTAGAGTACAACTCCACAGATTCCTTGTAGTGAGTGACGGAGCTTGGATTTGTCCTTTGCTCTTCAGGGTTCAAACAGAAGAAGTCGCGGATGAGCTCGAGTGATTCCAGAGATACAAGACATCCTGTGGTCTTCATCTCCACTTCTTCGAAGTCGAAATGGAGTTTGATTGTCTCTCCGATCTTGTAGAAAGGCTTAGAGAAAGTTAACGTGGAGATTGATTTACCATTTCTGCTCAAGATGTACTGTGTTTGAAGCTTGGAAACCTGTCTTTCAAAAGTGTGGCCATCTGAATGGATCTTCTATGGTCTGTCTTCTTCCACCGAACCTTTGTTGATGGTTACTTCACAAAACTGTGCAATGTTTGCCTTGACTTTGGTCATCTTGAAGTCGTCTGCTGATGTCTCATCCTCTTGATCATGTGCCATTTGTCGTAACTTCTGTAAGAACTTCTCCTTCTTTGTGGTGTTGGACAGTTTTGGCTTGGTGAGCATAGTGTTCTTGATGGTCTTGAAGCTGGCTCTTCTTGCCCATGGGTTATGGTTATTGGTTGCACCACCATCTGTCTCAGGGAAGGACACACTGCTGTTGACCATGTTTGATGCAGGCAGGAGAATGAACTTGTCCAACGATGCAATGGGTTGGTATCCGTTGACGTCAAAATGGGATGCAACAGACAACGGGAATGACAATGTGATGGGCTTTGGAATCTGTTCATCCAGTGAGGCGCCGACAATCAAGTGGTACTGAATTCCTACAGAAGCCCCTTGGAAAGATGGTGGAAGCGTCTTGGGAAGTTTGCATTTGAGATAGAACTCCTGTGTCTTCCCATCCTGCATCGTGATGTCACTGAATAAAAGGGACTTTGGAGTGGAGAAGAAGGGCACGACGTTATCGGTATTCTCCAGAGGGTTTGGTGCTTCGTCCAGCTTCAAGTTGTCAATCTCTGAGTTCATAATACCGGAGATTCCCCATGAGAACTTGGAGAACAATCCTTGGTCCTCATTCTTCGATACTTCTAGACCGTCCAGTCCTCCAATCTTCCCACTGATTGCGGCCTTGTTCCTGATTTCGTCTACTTGAGACTAATCCAGGACGTTGGGATCGTAAGTCATCACACCTGAGAGTTGGGCATATCCCATGAGTAACTGCACTGGCTTGTTTCTCCAACTGTTCTCAGTTTCCGCTTCGTTGTCATCTGCAGTGGATTCGGACTCAAGAAACAAAGAACGTGCGGTGTTTGTGAGCTGTAGCGACAGTCTTCTACCAAACCATCCACCTTCCTCTTCACCATTACCGATTGTCTCTCTATTGAGTGTATCGTCATGAGACTCCTCAATGGGCTGTAGTGTTTGTTTCTTCACGCCGAAATGACGGAAACGAATGATTGCAGACACTTCTTCATCGGCATTGATAGGTGACTCTTCGTAGACGACCTCCACTCGTACGTTTTTAAGGAGAAGATGGTCATGAATTGCATGAATGTGCATCTTTAGGGTGTTTTGTTGGGACTCTCCGCCAGATGTGGAACGATGTGGTGGCTCCTTGAGTTATCGAGTCTCGAGAGTAACATCAACTTGGTTGTCCTCTCCACAATCTCGGGAGTTTTTTTTTTTTTGTCTCCTGTGGCAGAGCTACATACTACGTGCAGGGACAAAGTAGATTGCAATTAACTTTCCTAGATGCGTTATAACGTATAATAACGATATATATAACTCATTCCTTCGTGATGGCTTTGTTCCAAACAGTTCAGGAGACTCCATTAGCAACAGAGTGAGTCACAGAATATACAAACCCACAGATATAATTCACGTAGCCTCGCACGAAGTGAGGATGTCTTTACTATTGGTTCTTCTTGGAGTACCAGTTCCATAGTCCACCCAATGGTTTCCCCTTCAAGTCCTCACCCATTGTTGGTGACTTCTTCCTCGTCAACTGTACAGGTTTGGTGGATGTACCATCAGACTGCTTCTCCATTGTACTCTCTTGAAACTCTTTCTGCTTCATCAAACCCTTCTTGTACTCTTCAAACTTCTTAGATTTGTCCAGCTTGAAAGCGTGAAACTTCTCACTGAGCGACTTGGATGAACCCACAAAGATATGCTGAGGTTCGAAGACATCAAACAAATGATCATCTGTGATACGGTCAAACAACTTGTAATTCTCAGTTTGTTTCCAAGCGGCAATGAAGTTCACACCAAAGTACTTGAATTGGTTATGATCGTACTCCTTGTGTACCAACTCTGGAGGAGGCACGCCATCAAATCTTTGCAGCAACGTATCGTACTTCACAGAAGCCAACAAACCAGTAAGATAGTCCTCAAACTGCAATCTCAAGAAGTCATCACTCCCATTGAAACCCGTGTAACCTTCAACCCATGATCGTGAAACACTGGTCTGCAATTGTGACATCCATTTGGTGTCATGTGTAGTTAACCGGAGAGCCACTCTTAGATCAGGGTTGAGCACTTCGACAGTAGAAGTGTCCAAGTTTATCAACACGTCACACATA
>JAKVQR010000352.1:0-19549 GCA_030462915.1 Petasospora meyerae
AAATCGTAGGACTTTTTTTTTCTTTCTTTTTTTTTTTTGTTTTTTTTTTTGTCTGTCTCTTCAGACTTTCACCCTAGTAAGTCTGCCCTCGTTGTCCAATTTCACAGCTTTGGCTAGGTATGGGCCATGGGCCATGGCGCCCTTGTAAGGTTAAAAATGCTTGTCTGGTACCTAGTGACTACCCCTAGGTGCTCACCAAGGTTCAATTAAACGCAACGTCTCGACACATGTTCCTCATTGGAAAGGACATGATTGTCGTATATGAATGACTGAGTCTGAAGTCTGATGATGATTATTGGTACACGTTGTCCTCGATCACCTCGATTTAGTGCCCTCTTCTTGGAGTTGATAGTTGATATATTCGAAGATCTGATCAGATAAGCACCATCCACAACTTACAAGTCCATGATCTGTTACTATCGGCCCAGTAGGGATAGAATATTGTTGTAGCACCGGCTGCATCCGATCAGGATTGAGGACCGTTCTCGAAGATGTAGGTGACAACATAGTCGTATTACTTACAAGTTGCAAGGCATCGAGATTCGAGACGACTGATGAGACAGTTTGCACGTTTGACAGGTGTCCCCTTCTACTGATCTTCTAAAGGGTACACGATCATCGCTGATGAAACGTAAGATTGTCTGTGCGAACCTCCCAAAGGGGAAATGCGTCGGTACTCTCGAGTCTCCAACTCACATATAGGGTACAAACGCGCTCTTGAAAGTGTCGTAGCCGTGGTGTACCTGGAAAAAACCAGATCGCGTCTGCCCAGCTCCAAGATTCAAGACGCGTTGAGTACAAGCAGCCGCGGCCAAATCGCGAGCGTGTCCGATGGTGATTTGTACCTACGCGAGTCGCGCGCGCGGCAGACTAGACGGACGGGAAAAAGAAACTCACGCGTTGTGCCAAATCGAGATGAGTGGTGCATCTCACAACTCCTTCCACACTGGATGAGAATTGAGGGAAGTGTGGTGCTTTAAAACTCAACGCCAACCCACCTTTCTGTACGGGAGATAAACAGGAGCGAAGTAGCAAGAGAGCGACTTCACAACATCAAGTGCTTCAGAGAATCACACTTCCTGCCAAACTACTCAGACTCATCACCATCCACTCTCCCCTTCCTTCCCCTCCTCGTCGCCATCGTCGACTAACCCCCGTATTGTTACACATCACATTTCACCGACACCAGGAACCTGAGCACAACATGTGGTCACCAAAGTACCAACGCATGGGCCCTCCAAAGCACATCAAACCCAGAGACTACCACCCTGCTCTCGAAGCACTCGAAAAACAGTCCAGCATGCAAAGCGTTGTGGACTACCAACAGGAGATCAACAACTACCTCTCTGTCGTCCAGTCATAGACACTCATAAACTGCGCTATGATCGACCTACAGCCAGAGATACAATGGTTCATGAGACCTTATCTACTCGACTTCCTCATTGAGATCCACCAGTCTTTCCGTTTACACCCTCAGACGCTGTTCCTCGCAGTTTACATCATTGACAAGTACTGTTCCAAGAGAGTTGTCTACAAGAAACACTACCAACTGGTGGGCTGCACGGCGTTGTGGTTAGCTGCCAAATACGAAGACAAGAAGTCAAGAGTGCCCACATTGAAAGAGCTGACCATCATGTGTCGTAATGCTTACGACGCTGACATGTTTGTGCAAATGGAGAAGCACATCCTCTCTACACTTGAATGGTCATTGACACACACGTCTCTGGAAGACTGTCTACAGTTGTCTATTACTGCTTCAGTGAAGTACTTGGATGAAACGCCCAGAAAGGTTGGAAACAGGTTCCACTACAAGCAGGATATGGCCTCCAAGATCCAACATCTCACCAGATTCTTTTGCGAGCTCTCCATGTACGACCGCAACTTTCTGCAGATACCTCATTCAATCATCGCTCTCACTTCACACCTGATCGCTAGTAACATCTTGGGATCAGACTCTGCAGCTGAGTCTTTCGAACATGCCATCACAACTTACTACTCAAAGAACAACACCGCTGAATCTCCTAGATATAATGACGATGACGATTACGATGACGAAGCAACTTACGATGAAGACCATGAAAACACTATTCCAGATGTGATTGCACCGCTACTCTCTGGCTACAGTGACGAGATCTCTGAGTCAATGGCCAAGTGCACAGTGATGCTTCTGAACTCGTTTGAGCAATGCACACAGGCTCTCTACAACAAGTACCAGAATATGGAAGGTTTCAACTACATCAAGACGGTCGAGATCTATACCCACAACATCAAGTCATTGACACAGAACTTCCCTGAGACAAGCACATTCAACTCACTTGATGAGTCCCCACTCGATCCTACTGTTTCTCACGTTGCGCATTATATCATGGGATTAGCTGCTTCACCGTTATCGTCCTTCGCAGCTCCTGGATTACCAAACAGCATACAAAGCACACCACTCACACCACCTTCAGCTTCATCCGTTATGTCGTCGATTTTCTCAGAATCGTCGCATTACCAGCACAACTACTCCAACACTTCACTGTCCATCACCCCAAGTACGTCACCGGTGGATATGCAACCACATAGAAACGTATTCTACTCGGAATCTTCTGATGCACAATTCAAGAAACCCCATATTCCAATGCAGCCACGAACACAGCAGAAAGCAGGGTCTGATCACTCCGTCTCCAGAAACAGGTCAAAGAGACCAAGGGAGTCCACTGCAGATGACGAAGGTGTCGATGGTGACGCAGATTGCATGAACACATCTCCCTTGAAGCAAAGACCTCAAAGGATCAACACCTACTCATAAGTCCGAGCTCGATATTCATGTGGCTATGTAAAATGATATCTAGATCTGAAAAATGAGCCTACTCTAATGCATTGATGTCCAAATCAAAGATACACAAACGATCTTCACTAGTAGATTCTCAATCCTCCTGGTCGCTGTTATCCGGAGTTGGTGGTCTCAAGGGGGTTTTGTTGTTGGAATGAGCAGCCAGCAACTCAAGATCACTGCTCTCCTCATCAGAAGGACTCAACGATTTGGTGGAGGTGGCATCGCTGTGGTAAGAGTACATCGACTTCAGCGAGGCCAGCTTCGACGACTGCTTGACCTATGTATCTTCAAACACAGTGTCGATATATGCGTCTCTGGTAAGTGTGATGTAGAGCAACAGACAAATGAGAACCAATGTGTTGATGACGTTGATGCTCTTCTGGAAGTTTAGATCACGGTTGAGTTTGTCAATCTTGCTATCCGTTGTATGGAGCATCTCTGCATGCTGTCTTCCCTGTTCATCGAAGAGCTCCGATGTTCTTGATTGGACGAGATCGTATAAAGTGGACAATCCCTCGATCTGTGAATGGATGGTAGCGTTGAACGTGGCCATGAGCCCCTCGAGTTTCCTGGAGTGTCTCTTTTCGAGAGAGCTGAAGGCGTTGGAGATGTGACGACTTTGCTCCTCGATGTACAGAACAGAGAGCGTTGCGTTGGCTTCGAGAGCAGACAGACGTTTCATGATGTTCTTGTAGATGGACTCCTGGGTACCTGCTGAAGCCTGAGGGACATTGGGGATGGTGGTTGTTGATGAGGATAAAGCAGGTGATTGCAAAGTCGACAATGGTTCACAACTGCTATTCTGGTACCCTTCAAAGAGTTCCTTGAAAGTGATCATAGGCAGCGTCACGGCACACTCCTCAAAATCATTCCACACGGAGAGGTTCTGTCTCAGTGCAGTATCGATGTCTGTTGTGAAGTTTTGGCTGAGTGTCTGGGATAAATCTGTGGAATGTTCAGTATGCTCACAGAGAGTGGTCTGATCTTTGGCATCGTCACATGAGTTATTTGAGGCCTGGTTCCCTTTAGCACGTTCAATCTCCTCCGTTTGCAACTTCTGGACCTCCTGCTTGTACTCTTGCATCATTGTACGGCCGTGGACTCTGATCAGCGAGAGAGGACAGTAGTACTCGTTGCCATAGTGCTCGAGGATCTCCACTCTGAAGTACTTTGCCCAGATCAGTGGGTTGGTGATGTTGAAAGTCTGTACGTCTCTGATGTCTCTAGCGGTGAATTCGCCCAGAACGTTCCAGCCGTTGATGGGCACTGGGAACGTATCACTCACTGAGAACCTTACTTTCTTGAATGTAGAGGAAAAGAACTCGAAGTTACCCATCACGACGCTGTCAACGAGGATATCTTGACATAGCTCGACGACGACAAACTGGTTTGGTGCTGAGCATGGGTTGAGGAGGTACGAGTCCTTGTTCTCGAACAAGATGGACGTGGCTCCCTTTGCCTCGGAGTTGGTCTTCACAATGGTGGCCGCACAGTCGAACGATGCAAAGTTGAACTTGTCCTTGTATATCTTCCCCTCGGGCTCGTCCTCCGAGTTGGCAGCTGCCTGTGCTTCTGCTGCGAAGAAGTTGGAGATGTCGATTTCGTTCTCCTCTCCGATGACATGCTGCTAGCCGATAATAGGGACGACGTTTTGCAGCCCCTGTGCGCTTCTCGCCTGAGCGGGAGAGTTAGAGGACCGTTCCTGATCTGGGTGGACACCTTTGGCCCTCTTCCATTCTTCAAAGGACAAGAATTGGTCATCCACGGAGATCTCATCTTCTTGGTCGGTCATGTTCGGTAGGAGATCGTACGCATTGATGCCTGGTGTGTCGTTGCCCATCGATAAGTTGGGGTTGATGAAGTGAACCTGACCGGATTCGAGTATCGTGAGGTTGTCTGATGATTGAGTATATGTCAATGGAGTGTTGTCCGTTGTATGTGTGCGACTGGGCGATGTAGGCATGTGGAATGAGCTGGAGGAAAATGTAACAGCGGTGGGTAGATCTTCACACCGCGCATTGACCGTCACAGTCTGAGGTCCAAAAGACTCCTCTGAATGTGTACATGTTTCTTCAGTGCACGGAGACGGAGACGGTGATGTTGAGAGTTGATGTGACGATGTTGATGATCTGGGGACGGGGCTCGGTGTCTCCCCTGTGCCTGTGAAGTTCTGTTGTTGTGACCGTGTGAAAGAGGCGAGTGCCAGGACAAATAGCACACTGAGAAACTCATGCATCTTGCCGTATATTCTGTATCTGTATCGAGTGCACTTACCAGGGCTTCCCGATTCTGTGGTTCTGTAGCGTCGCCAGCTTACCAGGGATCAATGACAAGGCGTATCGGAGTGCAATCAAATCAGACTAGTAGCCCATCAACGGTCATTACTGGTATCAGCTCGTGATGTGGCTCGTACCATGCCGAGGTCTGGGTAGTAGGTACCTTTTTTTTTTTTTTTTTTCTTTTTTTTTGTCTCCGATTTTTTTGGCTGGCTCGCCGGCTCCCCGTTCTGGTCTAGACTTCCAGGTTCACATGCAGTTCGCGAATTGTGGCGGGGAATCCGGCCCGGATGGCGATGGAGGGCTTTGAAGTTCAAAGTGTGGACGTGGAAAGCTCCCCTCATCAATGATCATCGCTGGAACCTCCCCGACGCCCGTCCCCATATCTCTGGAAGATTATCACACTACTTTACAGTCTACTCATACAACTACCCAACGTACACTCGTTCACACACAGCAAGAAAACTTCCATTCCATCTGCCCACTGCACCCTCTACCTAGTTACCCCATACAAAGCCTGACTCATCTCTCAGCCTACACTAGCCACATAATGTTGAGCCAACTTACCAGATCGTCAACCAATGTCATTTCCTGTGCGAGACTGATGTCTACAGCTACAGAGCCTTCTTCCAGAGAACTTGCAGAGAAGGCAGTACTCTTGGGCACTGGTGCTCTCAACAACAGCAGAAGACCACCCACCCACCAGACAATTACTACCCAGCAATCCACAACAGATGTCTCGAACGATGACCTGCGCATCTTGGATGAAAGTATCAGAAAGGCAGAATACCTCTCACAGGGTGTTGAGCGTGATCATACCAAGTTTGACCAGTTGCCACGTCACTATGCCCAGAACCAACACATCGACATCGACCAGACAAACACCAACGAGCTGCGTTCGATCTTGTGGAAGTTCGATGCACCAATCAGATATGCCTTTGCGTACGGCTCAGGCGTCTTCTCACAAGGGTACATAAACCCTGACACACAAACGGACCTCATCTTCGCTGTGACTTATCCAGACCACTGGCACTCCATCAACATGAAGTACAACAAGGACCATTACTCCTCTCTGAGATATTTCGGCTCCGGTGTCGTATCGAAGTTCCAGGAGGTGGGTGCCGGAGTGTATTTCAACCCGTACGTTGAAATCGATGGCAAACTCGTCAAATACGGCGTCGTGTCTGTGGATCGACTAGTACAGGATCTTTCCAAATGGGACTCGTTCTATCTCGCTGGAAGATTGCAGAAACCGGTGAAGATCCTGAGAGACGATACGATGGTGAAGTACTGGAACCAGCAGAACTTGAGAGCTGCAGCTACACTGGCATACCTAGGGTTGCCTAAGGTCAAGCCGTTTGATGAGTTTTAGTTCTTCAGAAACATCACCGAGCTGAGTTATAAGGGCGACGTGAGATACACACTCGGTGCGGAGAACCCAAAGAAGATCGACAACATTGTGGAGAAGAACTTCGAGTACTTCCAGCAGTACTACTCGCCTATCATCTCGGAAGTCATTGGGGAGAAGAAGTTCCTCTTACCCCCTGGCTTCACTAAGGAGAATGCTCATAAGAAGCTGGAGGACATCATCTTCAAATCTTCCACGTCTCAGATGCTCAAGGGAATCTTCACAGCCGGTTTCAGTAAATCTGTCAAGTATGCCTGGGCAAAGAAGATGAAGGCAAGTGGAAAGTGAATTGTATAAGTGAAGGTTCAAGGTTCCATGTAAAACCCGTACGATTTGTAGTAGTTTGTTGTGTAGTGTGTCAGTGTGTCGTCTCAGGTCTGCGCAGGGTCAAGAAAAAAAAACAGTACGGGAAGAACTACGCTACATAAAGAAACGAAGAAGATACTTGACAAAGCAGCAACATATCTAAAAAGATGCCCATTGATGCTACCAGCTAGAAAGTTGAGACCAACTTGCTTCATTACTGTTTATGGACAGAGGTGAGGAGCATCCAACTGAGCAATCGTACCGTACTGCGAGGTGTTCCCAAAGAGCCCTTGCTGAACGATGAGGTCGCCAGTGAGCCTCACTCACAGGACAACAAACAGGAATATGTGCTGCCGCTATTGATCACAGAGAAGTTAACACCGAGAGACATTGAAGAGGTATTCACTGGACTGGCTGTAAGTGAAGGAACACGACCAAAGAGAATCGTCGCAGGCATCATCAATAACGACAGCACTATTGTCTACTACCTGATCCACGACGGTGTCTACAAGCCCAAAAGAAACTGAGGAGGTTTATCATCATACAAAGACATGCTTGATCGCACTCAGAATGTTGGGGGATTCGGCAAACGTTGGTGCCCTGGTCGATACACCGGTCATATGTTCTTTGATGAGTCGTGTGTTCTGCTGGAGCTTACTCAGCGTGACCGGCGACACCTTTTCGATGAATGTTTTGATAAACTGATCCGGAAGATTGGAGTGTGTCATGATGTAAAAGTGGGCCATCACAAGAAGGTCAGCTGAAGTCATATCATCGGTGAGGAACGTGTTCTGTGCTGCTGTGTTACCCACTTCGGACTTGAGTTGCTGTATCACAGTGATGTACTGTTGCAACTGATTCATACATCTCATGTTCGTAACTGAGTTCTTCAAGATGAGCTTCTCTTCAATCATGTTGTCGTGTTTGAGCTGTTGTACTTTACTCACGGTGGGGACGTTTTTCAGCATGTCCTCTTCCACCTCTGACTTGTCTTCCACTTTCAAGCCGACCCTTGAGCAGTTGGCCTTTGCGTTGGCCCTGAAGTGCAGTGGGGCGTTATACTGCATAGGGAATGACATGTACTTGGAGAACACCGATCTTGTGTACTACTCGTAGTTATCCTTGTTCAAAAAGAGAACGTAGTCGGTGATCACCTGTAGTTTGTCTTGGGCGTACATGATCAGCCCCTGGTTGATGGCAGAGTGCTCTTTGGACAGCTGCTGGTCTGCATCAAGAGCGTAACCCAGAGATTCCAGATACCTTTTGATGTCGATGAACCCATCAATCTGGGCATCCAAGTGTCTTAACGTTGGCAGTCTGCCCGAGTGGGATAGATCTGTATTGCTTGAAGTGACCAGAGTGAATTCCTAGTGAGGAACTGCGAGTGCCATGAACCACGCTGCTGCCAGACACTCAGCATCCAGAATCGCAAGCTCTTTCTCGTTTCCCCATACGTGAAGCTCCATGATTGGCGAGAAGCTTGATTGAATAATGAGTAAGTGTTTGAAGTTGTTGATGAACTCATCACTTGTCGAGTCGTTTATGTGGAGGGAGCGGACTTCCGAGGTCAAAACGTGACCAGAACCTCGTAAGTATGCGTCCGAAAAGCTTGCCACCTAAAACACAACAATCACTTCACTCTATTTGGCATCAACAAACGTACCCCAAGCCCACTATTCCATTCAAGTGTCTCTTCTTCTC
Organism: Petasospora meyerae; assembly: GCA_030462915.1. Taxonomy (NCBI): domain Eukaryota; kingdom Fungi; phylum Ascomycota; class Saccharomycetes; order Phaffomycetales; family Wickerhamomycetaceae; genus Petasospora; species Petasospora meyerae. Next base: position 8,513 of record JAKVQR010000352.1, read on the forward strand.
GTTTTATTTTCTACACACGCTCTTTCTCTAAGATGTCTACTGTAGTGCAGCAAGACCAGGAGGCATCTCACAAGACCTCCTCCCGTAAATCCAGGCGACTGGCGTCGGATGTGATTGGCCAGCTGGAGGACAAGTTGAAGGAGAACGATGCCGATTTGGCCACCTGGAAACGATTGATCCACCACACGGTTGCTAAGGACAAAACCGAGGATGTCAGAGAAGTTTATGAAAGATTTTTCAAGAAGTTCCCCTTCCTGAGTGAGCAATGGATCAGCTATGTGGAGTACGAGCTTTCACGTGGAGAGTTTGAGAATGTCAACAACATCTTCAGAAGATGTCTCGTTAACGTCACAAGCGTCCCACTCTGGATGTGTTACGTTGGATTTGTGAGACGTAAGAACAATCTTATCACCGGTGGTGAAGAGGCAAGAAGAGTCATCTTCCAGGCTTACGACATGGCATCTTCCAAAGTTGGCATGGACCCAGACTCAACGCCATTGTGGAGAGACTACATCGATTTCATCAACGACTGGAAGACCGGATCGACATGGGACGAACAACAGAAAATGGACTTGAAGAGAAAAGTTTACCGCAAGCTACTGGTCACGCCGATCAAGAATCTCGAACAGTTCTGGTCCGAGTATACGCAGTTTGAAGAGTCATTGAACAAGACCACAGCTAGCAAGTTCACCAGTGAAATCAGTGGGAAGTATATGGAGGCCAGATCTCTGTACACCGAGTGGTCGAACGTCACAGCTGGGTTGGATCGTGACTTGAAAGACACCGAGACTCAACAAGAGTACCTCTCATCCCAGTTGCAGAAGTGGAGAAACTGGATCAAATGGGAGAAGATCAACAAGATGCAGCTGGAACAACCTGCTTTGGCCGAGAGAATAGACTACATCTTCAAACAGGGTATACAGAAGCTGCTGTTCTGTCCCGAGATGTGGTATGACTACGTTGAGTTTGCACGTTCCAATGAGCATTTCTACTCGACCACACAAGTACAAGAGCTGTTGAACGAGTCTCTGCTTGCTAATCCAACGTCGTTTGCTCTCAACTTCAAGATCATCGAGCTTTACGAGATTGATGGGAATGCCGCTGGTGTGAAGAAGAGATACGACACGTTGGTTCGTCACTTGGTACAGATACACGAGAGAATGCAAGGTGATTTGCAAGATGCACAGGATGAACTGATCAACTCTGAGCTGGAGAAGAGACGTTCCATGAACACCAATGACGGTTTTGACGAGGATCCTGGTTCCAATACCGTGAAGGAAATGACTGATGAAGAGAAGGAGTTCATTTTCAACAGAGATGCTAATGTTACAAAGCAAAAGAAGGAGCTACAGAGACTGTCCAAGATCATCACACTGACCAACTGCCACTATATGAGAGCATTGAAGAGGCTGGAAGGAACTGGTGTTGCTCGTGACCATTTCAAGGCATGCCGTACCTCTATGAAGAGTTTCCTCACCCACCACTTATTCGTCGAGAGTGCCGTATTAGAGAGTGAAAACAACAGAAAGATCGCCATCAAGGTATTTGAACTGGGTATGAAGCCTACGAATTTCGGTAATGACGCTGAGTACATCTACAAATACCTGAAGTTCTTGATCGAGGGCAACGATGACATCACTGCAAGAACTGTGTTCGAAACGAACAGTAAGAAGGAAACCCTTGATTCCAAATGGGTCAAGAAGATGTTCAAGCTGTTCATGAATTTCGAGATGAAGAATGGAATGCTGGCGAATGTGGACAAGCTTGAGAAGAAGTACTTTGAGCTGTTCCCTGACGACAACCGGATGCTGTTCCTTGCAGACCGTTATTCGTTCAACTCCCCTGTGGATGACTACAACATTGAGGACGATTTGATCAGATACGTTGACTTGAAGCAAACGGAGTCGGGTGCTTCTCGTGGTTCCAAAAGAAGAATGGAGCAGGAGAGTAACGGCGAGACTAAGAAGAGACACATTGAAACACCGGATAGTGGAACAGGCTTGGAAGGGATGGGCGACGACTACAATGTTGGAGATGTTGGAAACACAGAAGCTGTTGTAGAACAGTATGGTGAGTTTGTTGTCACGGATGAAATTTACAACCTGTTACGTGTGCTGCCGAATGCCTCCTACTTCCAGAACCCAGTGATTGACAACGAGAAGCTTGTGAACTTGTTGAAGCAACTGGCATGAGTTTATAGCAGTTGAATGAAGTGCCTTGTAATGGGGAGACTCCGATTTGTGCTTTACTTGCGTGATGTAGTACATACAGTATCTACCAAGGGGTGAAAGTGGGCCAGGATGTGACATGAGTACCCCTTATCGGGGGACAGAGTTGCCTAAACAGGACAAGTTATCCCAAACTCAGCGCGCGGAGTCGCATACTTGGGAACTCCGAGGAGAAACATCATACACAACATGGACTACATATACATTACAAACCAGGAGTATAGGATGATAAAGAGTATGTTTCGATCCATCAGACTGTTCTGTAGCGTATAGTTTGAGTTACTGATCGCTCCGTTCGTTACTGTACCATCGACAACGTTTTAATATAAGAAGATCCCCATCACTCAGCTCGGAATTGGTGGCCTTGTTATGCAGTGAAACAAAGCGGTACTCACTACACTCAGGTACATGCCCCCGCCATTAACGATCGAGCTTGCACCGGGTAGGCCATTGTTGAAGTAATAAGGAAGTAAGAACAAACAAGAGAGAATATTATCGTGGCAGCAAGACTCTAAAGGTTGGAGTTGATAGTATGTAGTGCTCTTGTTGTAGCCCAGACTCCAGAGTGGTCCGGAAGTCGGGATCGGCTGCCACCGGAACGTCCCCACATCGCTGCTCTTTTCGGCTATCTCTGCTACGGTCTGGACTCTATCGACTGATGCTGCGATGTCTTATCAGCGTGCGCTGGGCTTGGTGATCTCTGGCCAACTTCCTCCTCGATTTCTAAAACTTCCAAGCAGAACTGAGAACTGAGAACGTCGAGCGACATGAATCTTCAATCGCATCGCTCTCTGCCATTTGGTTCCGGCACAGAGCGACGTCGTATTTATTCCCTATCAGTCGCTCTTATCCTCCCCCCACCACCACCGTCCACCGTCCATCCCCTAAACAGAAGGAATATCCAGCACGGACTCCAGGATCCACGATTTTTGCCCTAAAAGCAACCACACACTACATCGAGACTCAACACTCAGTGGTCTCAAGAACGGTGAGATGCCCTCAGTCACAACTACGACGCCCTCGCCAGCTCCTATGAGCACACCACAGCCACAACAGGAATCCAGTTCGAGTACCACCAAGCGGAACCAGAAGTCTCGCAACGGGTGTTTGACTTGCAAGAAGAAAAGGCTCAAATGCGATGAGACGAAACCAGCATGTAAGAACTGCATCACGAAGAACATCGAGTGTGGAGGCTATTCAACGAACTTCAGATGGAAGTCGTTCGAGGAGACTTCTTCATCACAGAAAGTCCTCAAGAAGACCGCCGCTACTCCAGGCGGGAAGAGCAGGAGATCCTCTGTATCCTCCTCCACCTCGAAAACTATATCTTCAGCTACAGCATCCACCACCCCTGCCACTTCCATTACAGTCCCAGTATCGGGTAATGTCAGTGTTTCACCTGGCCCAACAACCACCGACAAACCTTCCACAGGCATACCTATTCCAACCGTCCACGCATCCACCACAATGGCGAGATCATATTCGGTCCCTGAGTCAGCAAGGTTTGATTCAGGTTTCAAGAAGGCACTCACAGAAGCTGCATTATCCATTGCAGGTCACAGTCCAGAAGAACTTGCAAGACAAGCTGAGTTACGTGCTCAGGGAAAGAACCCATTCAGCAAGAACGCTCGCATGCAGAACCTAAGGGAAGCCTCTGAGCAAGCCATTGAAGAAGAGGACGAGGAAGTTGATGGCAAGGAACAAGGAACCCAGTACAGTGATAACATACACGCAAAGAGAAAGATGACCAGAGGCCATAGTTACAGCAGTGAGCTCCATGAGTTTGCTCAAGAGGAACAGATGAAGAGAAGACGTACAGAGTTTGACATCAGACATCCATTGGAGCGTTCAAATATAGATCATCAGCAACAACAGCAACCCAACTCGCCATCGCTTTCCACATTGGTACGCGCTTTCACTGAGTTCGAGTCGATGAACATCCCACAGACCCCTTCAAATATGGACCCGCTTTCTCCATCATAGCCTCGTCTAATGGAGCTATCAAGAGAAGACACAGTACAGTCCACAGATCACATCAGTCTGATACAGACTCATATGCCCAAGAGATCGTTGTCAATGGACAGTGCACTGAGTGGGAGCTCGATTCCCGAGTACCGTAAAGAGCTGATGAGCATCTCACAGTCTCTTTCCAACATACGCAACTCCCCAGTGATCGACATACCATATTCACCCATGTTCAAGGGACCTTTCACTCCCATGGAGATCAACGGCCATGGTAGTCCATACTCTGATTTCGAACGGGTGTTCCAGGCGTTTGACAAGTACACATGTGCCATCATGTCCATCAAGAACGGTCCCACAGAGAACCCTTGGAGAACGTTGGTGTGGCCGTTGGCATTGCAAAACCCGGTGTTGTACAAGGCATTGGCATCCATGTCTCTCTCGCATGTGTCCCGTGGAGATGAACAGCTTCAAAAGCTTGCAACCACTTACATGCGTCAGTCGATGACAGAACTCGCAGAAGGCTTGATCCAGAAGACAATACCGAACGACGTTGCACTGGCCACGTGTCTCTCACTTGCCATCACAGACTCGTGGGAGAAACACACCACAACAGGGATTGCACATTTGAAAGGTGCCAGATCCATCATCAACAAACTGGACAGATAGGAGATTGCACAAAACGAACCGTTGTACAGGTTCCTCATCAACACTTTCCTCTACTACGATGTGTTGGCAAGGATGTCTTCTTTACAACAATCAGACACGGACTACGACGAGAACGGAGTGTTGATGCAAAATCTCAAGAGGCTCAGATCACCAGCGGGGACTGACGACGGTACATCTCCTTCATCTGTGAGCACCAATGGGTCAGCTGGAGGCAAGACTGTGGGGAGCACGCACTCTTCACCAAACTTCAACGAGTTGTTCGGTTCCAATATCTTCCCGGAGAAAGATCGTTACGAAGATGAGTCCATCATTGACCCATTGTTAGGGTGTGCACCGGGTCTGTTCCTGATCATTGGCCGTACAGCTTCCTTCATCAGCAAGGTGCGCAACATGCAGAAGTTGTCCCTCAGTACTGTCTCCACAGCTGCACAGTTGAAGAACGACCTCACATCTTGGAAACCTGATACACACATCAAGGACAGTATCAAGCTGGAAGATCCGCAATGTGACGTATCGTCGTGTATCACTACTGCTGAAGCTTACAGATACTCCACTGTGCTCTATTTGCAACAGGCTGTTCCTGAGATTGCGTCTGAGAGTTCTGAGGATCTTGCCGAGAAAGTGCTCATGCTCTTAGCATCAATCCCGACATCTTCCAAGACGTGTTTGATCCATATGTTCCCACTGTTGATTGCGTCGTGTGAGATGACCTCTGAAGAGGACCGTCAATGGGTACGTAATAGATGGACCTTTTTGGCGGAGAAGCTGTGGCTGGGCACTGTGGACCGTTCTGTGGAGATTGTGGAGGAAGTATGGAGAAGAAGGGACATCCAGGCTCAGGAGTTGAAGCAAAAGAGTGAGAAAGAGGCAAAGGAGAGCGGGGGAAGCTGGGAACACATCCAAGACCGTATCGACGTGCTTACCAGAAACCGCAGTAGAGAGGACCAGGGAATCAACTCGTGGTCGCACTGGAGCACCGTGATGAAAGAGTGGAAATGGGAGGTTTTGTTTGGATGAGAGTGGTTTATAGACATGATGAACATGAATACGAGGTACGTAATGAGTAAGTAGATTGGGTGGTAGACCGTAGAGGTAGTGGGTACGTGGTGGTACTAGAGCACTAGAGCAGAGGACAACAACAACAACAACAAAAAAAAAGAAAAAAAAAACAATAGACGTCACCTTCACAATCCGTATAACAGTTCTTGAGGATTAATAACTAAAGAGAACATCCTCCTTCTGTACCCAGGAACGATGAACCAAACAGACTATCTCGTATGACGGACCGTATTGCAAAACCAAAAATCAACACCAAAGCCTCACGGCTGAAGTTCAAAGCGTCACACAGAAAGAGATCGACCTCAAACTACGAGAAGGTAGATAAGCACTACACCACTGATTCACCTGAGACATTACCGTAGAGGGACACCGGGGAAGACCCTCAAGCCAGTACAGGACATCCTGAAATCACAGAATGGGGGCCGGAGATCAACGGGTATCGTTTTGTCGGTGTGAATGGCGAGCCCAAACACTACCATCAACGCCACTGTCTGGTCACAGAGATGCCATCGACAAACAGGACTAAAGACTTCTACAACTGGTCCTACATGGATCTCCCAGAGTACCAGCCAGCTGACACAGAGGATAAGCTGGGATATAAAGGAGCAAAGAAGCAGCGTGGAATGACCTACGACGAATATCACAAAGAGTGGGAGACCATCCGGGCCCGTGGGGAGAATGGCATTGTGTTCCCACTGATACGAGTAACAGACCCTCTGGATCTCCAACACGTCAAAGAATTCATCGAGACGGCAGCTGATTACACAAGGGCACTCAAAGTGGAGCGTATCAGATGGCACCCTGATAAGATGATCCATACGCTTGGACTACGGCACGACAGCAAGGATGTGTCAGATGCGCTGCTGGTGAAGAAGATCACTACTACGTTTCAAATCATCAACGAGTTGTGGCAAACGGTATAGTAACGATTCATTATTTAACAGGTATTCATGACGTAGCTGGTGGTTTTTGCTCTGACTCTGTAGCGGTGTCAGTTGTTGTCTCGTCCATCTTGGGCGTGTCTGCAGTGGATACCGTAGTGGTCGTGTCGTGGTCCTGTGTGTGGTCTTCACTCTTGTCGAGTCTGGCCTTTTTCACAATCTTCTCGTCATCCACGTCTGTGTTGACTTCCTCCTCGTCTGCTGCTGCATCTTCCTCAGCCTCTTCCTCAGCAGCATCGTCCTCTTCGGCTTCATCGTCTTCCTCTGCTTCCTCTGCTTCTTCATCCTCTCCTTCATCCTCAGCCTCATCTTCCCCGTCCTCCTCTTCGACATCTTCCTCTTCGTCCTCTTCCCCCTCGACTTCACCCTCTGCATCTCCCTCTGCCTCGCCTTCTTCCTCGTCCGCAATCAACACGTCGTCATCAAGAAGGTCAGCCTCGGGCTGCTCTGGAGGAAACTCCTCTTCTGCGTTCTCGTTATCCCACACGATGTTGAATCTTGTCACACGTGGTTTCTCAGCTAGGATGTTTCTCACAACGTGTTCCACCTGGACTTTGTTTGGTGGGTTTTCCCTCAACTCCTCTGAGTCGTACTCGTTGTTCACATAGTATCCGACTCTTACAAACTCCCTGTTGGCGTACGAACAGGAGAGAAGGATAACTGTGACTGAGACAAGCTCATTTGACGGGATCAAGTCTGCTGATGGTGGGTCTGCAGTGAAGAGGAATTTGTTGACACCCACTGGCACAGGTCCAACAAGGATAGAATCCAACTCTTGGTCGTGCTCCAAAGATCTGGAGGAACCAACATACGTGAGCTTCCATTCGAGATCTTCCTTCAATGGCTCAAGACACTCAAATGTGATTTCCAATTCGTAAGGGTCGGTGAATCTGGCCGGGTTGTTGAGGACGTTGATTCCTAAAAGCGAAACGATCGACATTTCTCTATGACTTTGTGGGTGTGTTGGTACGATTGAGTGGATGGACTAGGAGACTCGTTGCTGTGGTGGTTCTTTCCAGACGCGTCTTTGAGAGTTTTACGTGTGTTGAGAGAACCCGCGTCTCTGTTTTTTTTTTTATTTTTTGTCCTTCCAGCTGTGAGTGCTCCTAACCCAAACGGAGAGTACTCGTTCGAGGATCACGACAAGTTTATACTAGTACGAGATGGAAACCCGAGACTGGATGGACAAAAGTCGGAACTAAAGCTGGTAGTCACCCCATACAAACACCACAGAAGATGCCTCGTCTGCCTAAAATCGTGTCCTTCGATGCGTTCAACACTCTTTTCGTTCCAAGAAAGCCCATCTTGCAGTTGTACCAAGAGGTGGCCTTGAGACATGGAATCGACGTCCCACAGGAACATCTCAAGAAACAACTGCCCATCATCATGAAGGAGATGAAACAGGACTTCCCAAACTACGGTAAACGTTCGAACATGAGATACACAGACTGGTGGGCCACACTGATCGCCAACACATACGCTCCTACACCGATCACAAAGGAGTTTGCAGAAGAGTTGGTGGAGACTTTTTCTTCCAACCTGGCGTACGGTACTTATCCAGATGTGGTGAGATTCTTGAAGACATACAGCAACAGACAAGACGTGATCATCGTGGCTGCCAGTAACGGCGACCCTCGAGTGGCATCGATCTTGGAGTCGTTGGGTCTCGTGAAGGCCTTCCAGAAAGTATACCTCTCATACGACATCGATCTGCTAAAGCCAGACAGCAGATTCTTTGATCACATCATCGACGACCTTAGAGGGCCCTTCATTTCCAGGGAGGAGATGTTGACCAACGCCTACCACATTGGCGACGAAATGGTGAACGATCTCGAAGGTGCTGTGAACGCCGGTTGGAACGGTGTGCTGATTGACAGAACCAACAAGTTTGAAGACCTGAAGAAGAGACTTGCATCTCAAGGAGACGAGATCGACATCGAGAAGATCAAGCTTGAGACTGATCTTACCAACACTACTGCCAAGGAAGGTGAAGAAACCGCGGTAAAACTAGATGCTAAGAGAAGTTTGGTTTCGTCCTTTGACAAGTTGCCTGAAATTATCGGTCTATGATTGAAGAGAAGGGTGTATAGGGGCCACTGATCAAACCATAGTCTAACAGTATATAGTGAAGAACTCATAGTACCACACTTGTAGCGGACATCCGTTCATCTGTCTGTACAAACTTCAACTTTCGAGCCTCAAGGACTGATCAGGAAGATGAACTCCGATGTGTGCCTGCGAGTAATTTATCCACCCCCCTTGTGGGATGCATAGACCCGCGTCCGATGTGCCACCTTCACCAGACGCTGATATGAAACGGTTTTGACACGTCTGATCGATTATTTTCGAACAAGATCCCTGCCATATCTGAGGAGAAAGATGAGATCTCAGAATTAGAATAGGGGTAAGAAGGTCTGGAAATGTCTGATCTTTGGTAGATTAGGGATAAGATATCAGGACCAGGCTGCATAAGATATAAGATGGTTGGCTATCTTCTATCTTCCCCATGATGATCCTATCTATGTACTACAACTCCCATCATCACCGGCCAACACAGAGAAACCATGAACCGCGGATCTCGGCACCATCATGTACACTCGATCTTCAAGGTTTCTGTACTATTGCAGTTCTTACTTTCCTGTGTGCGGGCCTGATCTGAAACACTCGCCTCTGATTCGACAGTACTTCCACCACCTGTAGAACAAGGAACAAGGGTGTGGAATGATCTGCCGTATAAGACGACCCAGATATCCTCTTAGATCTGATCTGATTTCAGTAGACACTCATCACTTCTCTATCTGCCAACCCACCCATCCACTCCTTAGCACTACTCATAACTCATCCCCACACAGAAATGAGGTTCACTCCTTTACTCATTTCCATCTCCACACTCCTCACTACTACATCTCTGTTCACCCCAGTTCACTCTCTCGAGGTGAACATCACATCAAAGGACTCTGTTTGCAATGCAGCATCCACCGTTGTGCAGGGGATCCTGGAGTACTACAACGGCAATGGTACTTTCCAAGAGCCATATTACTGGTGGCAGTACGGTACTGCTTTTGCCTCGTTGATCAACTACCAGCACATCTGTGGAGACTCACAGTACGAGGATCTGATCTGGTCGGGTGTACTATCACAAGTTGGTGAGAAGTTCAACTTTGAACCAAGTTGGATGGCCTCTCAGATCGGTAATGACGATATCGGGACGTGGGCTCTGTTGGCCATCCAAGCTGCTGAAATGGGATTCAAGGACTCGGCTGGATTTGGAGTACCACATTGGTACCAGATCGCCTCTAAGGCCTTCCATCTCATGTACAACAGATGGGATACCTCTGAGTGTAACGGTGGTTTGAGATGGCAGTTTGACTCTTCAAGAGACGGTTACGACTACAAGGCCACGATTGCCAACGGGAACCTGTTCCAACTCGCTGCTCGTTTGGCCCGTTACACCGGTGAAGAGTACTATGCTGACGCTGCAGAGAGCATCTACGATTGGATTTATGGTTCTGGGTTGACCAAACAGTACCGGTATGGGTCAGAGGTGTACGATGGGTTCCAGTCATCCAGTAACTGTACCGACTTCACCAAGGTGTTGTGGACTTACAACTATGGAGTTCTCATCGGTGGATGCGCATACATGTACAACGTGACTGAAGATGACCAGTGGGAAGACAGGGCAAAGGACATCCTCCTGGGTTCACAGATCCTTTACAACAACACTGTGTTGTATGAGAGAGCGTGTGAGTTGTACGACATCTGCGACACGGATCAGATGATCTTCAAGGCGATCTATACGAGATACATTGGAGGTGCAGGTATGGTGATGCCCTCCATCGCTGACAGGGTTCAAGAGCTGTTAACCCCAGGTGCAAAAGCAGCTGCTAAGGCATGTTCTGGTGGAGACAATGGTACCAAGTGTGGACTCAAATGGACAGAGGATGGATACGATGGGAACCCTGGCTTGCCACAGCAGGTTGACGCCTTGGAGATCCTGTTGAGCATGGCCTTGGATACTGCGAGTGTCCCATCGGTGCTCTCTGGGTGAGCCTTATAGATTAATCAGTGTATGATAGAAACTCATTAGAGTAAAAGTGTTGGATGATAGATGACGTTGGTGTAGTTGGTGGAGCTGGTCGGGAAAAAAAAAAAAAAAAAAAAAAAAAAAAAAAAAAAAA
>JAKVQR010000353.1:0-19161 GCA_030462915.1 Petasospora meyerae
TCTCCCTGTTGATACGCCTGAAAAATTTTGTAACGTGTAGAGGACGTTGGGCGAGAAATCCGCGGTTGAGGGATGTGCTACACACATTTTCCTCAGTTACCCTACTGCCACATTCTGCTCACAATCACTCACATTCCTTGACTGGATCCTGCACACACATATATAAGACTGACCGTCTTCCCACATTTCTCTTCCTTTCACACACTATATACTTTATACTCTTTAGGCTTCTAATTTCACACTTATCAATTATCGTTTTAAACACTCTTAGAACGGTTCGTTGATAGTGAAAACATTAGCCGAACACAAGCGCCCGTACAGGTTTCCGCGGCAACAATTCTGTTGTTACACCTGAACGGTACAAAATTATAAGAGTTGTTGTCCATCTCCAGTGCCCTACAAAGTGACAAACGGTTCCAAGGTCTTAAAACCATCGAAGTCTTCACGGATCACATGCCATTGACACATCTCCAGGACAAGTCTGTTCTCACCAATCGTCTTCTCAGGCTCTATTCTAAGGTCGATGAATTTGGAAACGTCGCCATTACCTACATCACAGGAAAGTCAAACATACTCAGTGATGCACTAAGTCGTTTGACCACGCCTATTATCCAAGCAGCTGCCACACACACGATGAAGTCACTAGCACCATTGAACTTGATGTTTCCTTACGATGATCCCACTAAGAATTGGTGTTTCTCTACTATCGTCTTTGACAAACCCATGTTGAATGCCATCACTAGATCCCGTGCCAAGTTGTCTTCATCCACGGCTGATGATGTCCCTACTTCTTCCACGATTGTTGATCCACCAGTTGCTGATGATGTCACTACTTCCTCTAAGAATGTTGATCCACCAGTTGCTGATGAACCAGTTGCTGATGATGTCACTACTTCCTCTAAGATTGTTGATCCACCAGTTGCTGATGACGTCCCTCCTTCCTCCAAGCATGTTGATACATCTGTTGCCGGCACCGAGGAATCTCCAGACCCACATCCTGGGGAAACTCCTCCATCTTCCACGAGCACAATGACTGAGGCCCACTTCTCCTACCTACAACGTTACCTTCAGGGCAAGGTCCACCTCTCCGCTGATTGGCAACAGTTCTTGGACAGCTGCATCCTCTTGGATGACCCTCACATCTTTGTTAGACATAAGAAGAAACTACTACTCTATGTGTCTGACAGTGAGTCTCTCTCATTTCTCACCAAGACACACAGTGAACTTCATTGCTCCCCTCGAGTACTTCAACACATCTTCACTCATGAAGTGGGTTATTTCAACCCTAGTCTGAAAGTGATGTGCTTAACTGTTGTTGCAAACTGTCACCAATGTGACGTTCACCGTACATGGAACGATCTCACACAAATGCTGCAGCAAGTTAAACTGGTGAAGTTTGGCACCTTGGTACACGCCGACTTCATCGAACTACGTGGAGGCGATGATCGCTATCGGTACTGTTTGACCCTTACAGAATACACCTCAACCTTCATGTGGTGTTTTCCTGTCCCCTCTCCATCAAGTACAGCTGTGATTTATCATCTAACTACCAGTGTTCTCCCTATTCTGGTTAACCTCACCGACATTGTTTTCGATAATGGTACTGCCTTCACTGCCGAGGCTCTGCAAACCATGTTGAAAGTGCATGGCATCAGCCTTCACTATTCCAGCAACTACTACCCTTAGGGTAATGGTATCATTGAACGAAAGAACATGGCAGTGAAGTCCATGCTTTTCAAATTACTTGATTTTCGTCTGGAGCATTGGTCATCCATCATCGGGAAAGTGACTGCTTTAGTCAACTCCCTCATCAACATATTTGGCTACTCACCATATTATCTACTCACGGGAGACCACCCATCCGCCACCCACTACCAATATGCCTCATCTGACACCATCGACAACCTTCGCCAAGCTCTCGCCCTTGACAGAACCACTCATGGACAGTACTCAACGGTTCAAGTTGACTCAATTCTAACCAGGGTCTTTCATCTCACACTTCACAGCACTTTGAATGCTGACCGGGAAGAGAACACAAGTGGTAAGGTGAGACTCCGCGAGCTCAAACGCTCGGCACTCAGGGAAAACAGATCTCACTACCGCTTCTCAGTTGGTGAATCTGTATACAAGAGAAACCCAGCTGCTCACAAGTCCATCAAGAACAAAACAGCTGCTGCATCTGAAGGTCCCTTCGTTGTTACCGAGGTTCTAGGTGACCACACATACAAGTTGGCCAATCTCAACGGTAAACCGATCGAGGGTACTTGGAATGGTCGCCACCTTCGTCCATGTTTGACTTTCCATGGATCTCCCATCAAAACAGTCTCAGATGTTCTACAAGGTCTTTACAAGAGTGAAGCACAATACCTCCGCTCTACTCTCAACCAAGCAGAACATCTCATCAAACACTGACTCTGTTTCTTGGTTCTACTACTCAGATGTTGTTTCTTTATGTTACTTCTCCGATGTTGTTTCTTTCTACCAGCTTATCTTTGGTCTTGTTTGCTGTTTCACGACCTACACTACCCCAACCACCACCATTACGAAGTTGTTCTTTTGGGTACAGGATTCTCTTTTGTTTGTTTGTCTGATTGATTGATTGTTTGATCACCTGCCTTACTTTGTTCTCCTAACAAAGTTTTTCTAAGCAGGGGGTCCTGTGCTACACACATTTTCCTCAGTTACCCTACTGCCACATTCTGCTCACAATCACTCACATTCCTTGACTGGATCCTGCACACACATATATAAGACTGACCGTCTTCCCACATTTCTCTTCCTTTCACACACTATATACTTTATACTCTTTAGGCTTCTAATTTCACACTTATCAATTATCGTTTTAAACACTCTTAGAACGGTTCGTTGATAGTGAAAACATTAGCCGAACACAAGCGCCCGTACAGGTTTCCGCGGCAACAATTCTGTTGTTACACCTGAACGGTACAGGGAATCGCGAACACGTTTGATCCGGGAGAGGTTGGGAACAGTGAGGTACTAACTATCAATCTTTTATCTCTCATTTGATCAACTATCTTGTTACTAAATTAGTGGATAAGAGTGCATTTACTGATATTTCAAAGACTCTATTATCTCCTAATATCAAATCCATTCTCAATTAACCCCCCATACACACTCAAACTCCACACAAAATGGCTTCAACTTCACCATCAGCAGAGTACTCATCTCCCTCTTTAAAGCAAACATTCACCACCCATGAGATCCCCAAAGACCAACTCACCACTCAAGGTGTGACAACTGGACCTTCTGACTTTGTTCTCTCGAAAGGTGCCGTTGACAGAGACGGTCCATCGCCTCATAAAGACACATACCTGGGTTTACTCAGAGCCAAAGTGACAAGCTTACAGGACAGCCTCAACGTATTCCTCACTGAACGCATGAAAGAACAGAAATTGGAGGAGTTGAAAGAGAGTGAAGCAGAGAAGAAGCTTCTAGATGGTGGTGACGACGATAGCGATGAGAATGAGTAAAACTGTTATCTATTTATTACATACCACAATTCACTTCTAATCACCTTCAACAACGTTCCAGTACAACTCGATCTCCCTCTCACAGCTCTTTCTCACAGCACAGTCTCTCAAACTCACCACAAAGTCACCAGCGGAGTAATGTATATCGTCTCCCTCTGGCAATTCCATCGCAGTGTGCAAACTGGCAATGGTTCTTGGTGGTACAATAGCGGTTCTGGCCAAGTACACAGGGTGCCATTGCAAGATATGGCTGAGTGCTGATTCTGTGTTTCTTGGGAAGTTGTGGTAGTTTCTGAACAGCTTATCGGACCAGAACTCCAACAGGGTCTTAGCGAAGAAGTCGTTCTTCAAGATGAACGAGTTCAAGTTGATGTCTGATCCCACCTGTGTGATGATGAGCTCCACGTTGGAGGCCTTGGTGTTCTTGTAAGTGTGCACCACTCCGCTTGGTGGCACAATAGGCTGGTCTCTCAACATGATAGGGTCCAACACCTTAGGATCGAGCAAGTACTTGATCAAGTCGATGTCGTAGCGCATGATCATGGCGTCCTGGTCCAAGTACCAGAAGTACTTGGCGTTGGGGAATGCATACATTGCTGAGCGTAGGAGGAACAGCTTGGCCCATTCCGGATCACTCTGAGTGTCTGAGTACAGAGGAAGGAACTCCTGGGTCCAGCGCACGTAAACACCGTACTTCTTCTTCTGTGCATAGTTGACACGGTTCTGTACGATCTTGGTCAAGTGAGACAACTCGTACTTCTCAAAATCAATCGCTGTGACAACCACAACCTCGGGGGACTTCTGACCAACAAACTTCTGCTTACCATGATCCAAGAAGGACTTCTTCACTTTGAGCATCTGACTGGTGTTGTCGTCGGACTCGAGCTTGGAGTTGAGCTTGGCATCTTCATCGTCATACACGTCTGAGAGCATGTACTTCTTCTTGCCCTGTGAATCGGTCTGTGAGCTGAAGAGGCCATCCACAGAGAGCTCTCTCAAGAGTGGAGCATGTTCCACAGAGGGGAAGATCAGGGGCGACTTGGTCCCGATATCCGTCTTGTGCCATCCGTGCATCTTAGGATACCCCTTAGCCGTCAACTTGGCGCTTGGAGCAGGGTTTGATGGGCCTGAGTGGAACATCAGATACAAACACAGACACAGCACTGTGAACAACACACCGAGCTTTGTGCGGTGACGTTGCAGTCTGAGCATCACCGCGTTCTTCTGCGGCTTGAACTTGGAATTGTACGACATCTGCATCTTCTCGAGTGTGATATTCCCCCTCGTTCAATTGTGGCAATTCAGCTAGGTGGAGTGGGTTTGTTGTCCTTTGCTTCTCCCCTTCAACAGGCGTAGAATTCCAGCGTAGTACGAGAGAAATGGCCGATCCCTCATTTCGAAGGGCGTAGATCGAATTCGCGAAGAGAGAGTGCTGATCAACAACATCCAACAGTGCTACATAACCACATAGATAAGCAGAAGCAGAACGGTAGGTAAGTGCTCTCTAATAATACGTGAATAAATTACCGATACTCTCTCCCTGAGATCAGTGCTTGGAGACTGGAACCTCACCAGTGAGCTTAGCCACAGCCTGCTTGGCCATATCACCGAATCCGACCATGAAGATGGTCTGCCAGACACCGAGACCGACTCTTGGAGCAACACCTCTGTAGAGACCCTTGAGACCGTTGTTCTGGTAGATGTACTTAGCAGCTCCGACGACGCTGAGGTTCTTTGGTCTGTTTGGATCGTTGGTCTTGGACTGCATCTCCACTCTGATCACTTCAATTGGCTGGTTCCAAGCGGAAAGACCACCACCGATGGCAGAAGCTGCAATCTTCTCCACTGCACTGAGCTTGTCGTCCTTACCCTTACCTGTGAAGTTCTTGATACCGTCTTCAGCGAGTCTGGAGAGACCGAAACGGGATCCCCAGTTGGTCATCTGTCTGATGGCAACAGCATTCACACCCTTGTTGATACCCTTAATACCCTCCTTGGCGTAGATCTCCTTGAACACCTGGAAAGAGCTCTGAGTTGGTGCACCAGCCACGGCAGCCTGCTTGGCTCTGGTGATCTCCACAGTCTTCATACAGGTACAGAAACCCATGGTCAAGTATGCCTGAGCAACACCACCGATAACACCTCCTCCAATACCGGCTCCGAAGTTGGAAGCTCCGAGCTTCTTGAATTGGTACTCAGCTTCAGCGGAGACAAAAAGCAACACAGCACCCTTGGTGGAGGCCTCAATCCAGGCCCATGGAATCAAGCCTTGGTAGAACCCCAACACACCACCACGACTCCACACGACTTTAGCGGACTCGAGCAAAGTGAGCGATCTGTTGGCTGCCATTGTGGTCTTGATGACCTCCAACGGTTGACCCAAAGTGGTCACTTCTGCGAGGTTAAGACCGGCACCGAGAAGGATATTGGAAAAGGAAATCGGCTTCTTTTCAAGTTTCTGTGTCTGTGCCATTATTATTGAAGCCTGTGGAATGCCAATCAAACGTATCCAGGTTCCTCTTTGAAGTGGAGGAGGTTGGGAAGATGGATGAGTAACTGCCCTTTTTTTTTTCTTTTTCCCCCTCACCAGCTGCTGTACAAGATCGAGATAGCCGTATATTCGTTTCGTCGCCGTTTAAGCTATCCCGGGATGGTTATCCTTTCATCCGTGCCTACAACATGGATTAGAATGGTAAACAAAGCAATGGTACTCAATTGTGCTTGATTCTTTGTAGATGCCCAGTTTTTGGCTCTTCAATTGTAACAAAAGTCCCTCATTGACCTCCCTAAACTAGCTGAGAAGAGAGACTCTCATCGCACGATGCCGGAAACAGGCCCGGAACCGGAGATCGCTATAGCAGAGTGCGGCTAGAGGACGTGACACTTGTCCTTCATGATGATGACAATAATTTACACAGCTCTATACTTCTATTATCACTCGCTAGAATCACTAAGATAGTCCGTCTCACAGGTGATGCACTCTTTCTGTTCCAAATGGGCAATCAGTCTTCCCCAAAGTGCATCTCCCTTGGCCATACACTCCTTATCACCAATCAAGACCAACCCGTTTCTAGCTCTTGTGAGCGCAACGTTGAGTCTTCTACGGTCCCTCACGAAACCGATATTGTTCTCCTTGTTAGATCTCACACATGAGAACAAGATGAAGTCCTTCTCACGTCCTTGGAATGCATCAATTGAAGAAACCATAATACCAACAATGGTCTTGATCGTAGTTGGCTTCTTGTTTGTCAGTGAGTCCTCGTCAACTTCCTCTTCAATGGCCTCCCCTGTAGGATTGATCAGAGAGTCCTTCTGAATAGTATCAGCGATCAGATCTCTCTGGGCAGAGTAAGGTGTGATGATACTGATGTTCTTTCTGTCAACATTCTTGGTGTACACCAGATGTTTCAAAGTCTTCAGGATAACCTTGGCCTCTCCGACGTTGGTGTAGGTGTATCCACTTCCTCTGTTTCTTTGCCAGTTTGATACCTTAGACTCGGGGTACTTACCAGCACAGTCGATGAAAGTCAATGGTTTCACTCCAGGATAGTATCTGTCCTCCGCGGTGACACCATCGGTAAGCTTGTTGTCGTAAAACTCCTTGATAGGGAACTCCGAAATCATTGGATGCATTCTGTACTAAACGTTCAACATGTGTGGATTCTGATAGGTGTTGTTCTTCAGCACTCTTTCAAACATGGACTGCTCCAAGTATGGAACCTCGGAGAAAGAACTCAACTGCTTGTCATCACCAACAAAGATGAAACGGTCCACACCTGGCATACTCAATGGGATCAGTGTAGTGGCCTCAGAAGACTGAGTAGATTCATCCATGATCACCACAGGTAGTTTCTTGATACTCTTCAGTTGATAACCTCCTGCAACAACTGTGGTAGTGAAAATAACTTGGGCTTGTGCAATCAGCTTCTCCGTGATGGTGTTGGACACTGTCAAAAGCTTCTTGTAACCGTTCTTACCCACATGTGCTCTGTTGTATCTGAGATCCAATAGTGTATCCTTGTTGTGTTGAGGAAGCCTTTCAAAGACCTGATGATGCAAACAGATGTCAGCCAAGTGATGTTTCTCGTTATACTCTCTTTCCTTCTCTGTGGAGACAATTCTCAAGATGTTCAAGTCTTTATCGGCTTTCAACTTCTCAGCAATGTTATCGATAGCAATGTTGGACTGTGCAACAACCAAAATAGGGAATGTTCTCAAGTTTCTCAACAACTGCAAGATGATCTCATAGATTGTAGATGTCTTACCCGTACCAGGAGGGCCTTGCAACACAGTGATGGCGTTGTTCAAAACATGCTATAAGGCAGCTTTTTGAGAGTCGTTGAAAGTTGGTCTGGTGAAGTTCAAACGGTTGTTGAAGTTCAACTGTCTGATAGGCTCCTTACCGAGCAACATCTTGATGAATTTTGGATTCTCGATTCTAGCCATGGCAAACAGGATTCTCGAAATGGTTGGCGAACCAGGGACAATCGACAGGGCACTGGAACCAACCGGGAATCTCTCAGCGTTGTTCCATTTGTAGAGTTCCAAGAGAAGTTCAATCTTGTTTCCGCCTCTCTTGACGAGGTTGAGATCCTTTACGAAACAATCCCAGATGTTGTCCTTATCGTTCGATCTTGCCACGAAAATGGTCTGGTTAATGGAGAACGGCAGTTTTCCTAGTTTTCTCATCTTTGGGGACACCAGGTTTTCAATTTCCTCTGTCAAAGGGATGTTGAGTTTGAACAGGGACTTGTTCTCAGCGTGGAACTCGGTGGTGAAATTAGTGATCGGTTTAACCTCAAGTTGTTGCTCCAAGTACAAGTGGAAACACATCTCCTTGAAGTATTCATCCAACGAATCGTAGCTGAGCTTTGGCTGGTTAGCAAGATACTTCGGAATATGTTCTAGTTCTTCATGATCCTCGTCAGGAGACAAATCTGGGACCTTGAGCATAGGCTTCTCCTTCTTGACAGTAGTGGTCTCAGCAGTTGGTATACCAGCTTTGGGGCCCTTCTTTGGATCAGTCTTCTTGCCATCCTTCTTAGTTTCCACTTTCTTGCCGTCCTTCTTGATGTCACTCTTTTTCACCTCCTTCTTTCCATCTTTCTTGTCCGAGTTCTTGGGCTCTTTCTTAGTATCCACCCTCTTCTTTCCCTGGTCAACCTTCTGAGACTGCTCTTTGGCGGTGTCTTTCTTGGTATTCGAAGGTGTCTTCTTGTCCTTCTCGCTCTTACCGGTGCTTTTCTTCTTTGGCTCTGAGGAGTTCTTCTTCTCCGACACTTGTAGTTTGTTCAATAGCTCTCCAACGCTAGCGACTGCATCTGAAGGAGAAGGAGATGTAGATTTAGCAGCAGATGGACTTTGTGATTTGACACCTGTTTTGCCTGTACCGCTCTTGTTCTTTTCCTGACGCTTCTCAGTCGACGGTTTCGTAGCTCTGGTTTCAGAAGGCTTTTTCGATTTCGTCTTCGAGTCAGTTGCACTCTTCTTTGCTGGTCCTTTAGACTTGTTTCCATCTGGCTTCTTCGAGTTGAGGGAAGACTTCGGTGTTGATGAGCGACCTGTTGAAGTTGTTGGTGTGCTGTTGACTGGCGGTAACCCCTTCTCGTCTTCGGGTCTAGACTTGAGAACATCACGTTTCGACATCGCCTGGAACGAACGCAAACTGACATTATTATCACTTGTAATGTTCTGTCTTGGTGGCTTTGGAGGCCTTTTGCCAAACTTTCCGCCCTTACGACCATTAGCGCCTCTTCCAACCTGTCTTGTTCTCTTAAACTTCTTGTTGCCGCCGTCTGTCTTCACGGACTCCTTGATTCCCAACAACACGTAGAGGAAGTTGTCGTCATTCTCGCTGATAAACTCGATGTTTGCTTTCTCGACCAGACTCTTCTCCTTGATACATTTGTAGCAGGCAACGAACTTTGGGTTCTTCTTGTCGATGCTGAGATGTGAGTCGTTATCACACAATGAACATGTGAGATCACGTACTTTGAAGTAGTTGTCAACGTTTCGTAGGAGAGATCCGTTTTGCAGAGAGTACTGCGTTCCTGGCTTCTCATCTTCCTTATTGAAGCACATCTGACAGAGCATAGCAATGTCCTAGCCACCGTAGCGAACAATAACAAGAGTGTGGACGTTGGTATCTTCACACTTCTCGCACGCCAACACTTCATCGGCCTTGACGTGAAGCACCGACTTGTGCCTCGTTGAGGAGAGGTGCTTCAACATCTCCTGGTCCTCACACTCCAACGAGCATGTTTGACAAGCATATAGCACCATGATAGATGGAACCAGTGGTGGATATAGAGGATTAGTGAGCTTTGACGCTTGAGATGGTCTTCGACTGTCAAGAGGAAGATACCGAAATTTCTGAAAGACGCCTAGATTCTTAGTCATCCGCGCTATATAGTCTGACTAATCACAATAACCCCCATGGCGCGCGCGATATGGGGAAAATGTCAACAAAAGAGCTGAAATAAATCTGAAACCCACACGTAGCGGCTAATCTTCACCTCAATTGAACTACATGGACCCTCACAGACACACAGTGTGCTCCCGATGGTTTCGTACTTCTGCCCGACATGTTCTCTACGTGACGGCCACAGGAAGATGACCGCCCATCTGCTGGAGAGCGGCCACTACTCCGTACTGCAAATCTCTACAGATACGCTTCTGAAGTGCCAATTTTGTGAGGTAGCAGATATCCATGATCTCACATTGTTCCAGCGTGGTACAAAAGACCTCATCATGGCATGTGGTGTGTGCTCACGGTGGGAGATTCCTGATGTGAAGGAATGTATCTAGATCACTCTGGAGTCCGATCTGCTGGAAGTTGCTCCCACATACCTCATCATCGACAGCATATCATGTTGCAAATGTGAATCGAAAGAGGAAATCACGGTCTCCAAGAGTAACCATAACAGCAATTCATACTGTGGTGAGTGTTTCACAGAGGCTGGCCTCAAGAGGAGCAAATACAGAAGAAGAGGGGTGGACGATGACTTCATTATCATGGCTGGCGACTCAGCCCCACGTATCACTGCTATCAAACGTCGTGCCAAGTATGTACACAGGCCAACTTCACCAGAATATATATCACCAAGGTCTTCGGTGTCCCCTTCAGATCATTCAGATTCACATCAACCACACACGAAGCAAGCTCGTTCTAGGGCAACCACGCCTTCTCCAGCATCGTCAGTATCATCAGCTTCCACCTTCAGCTCAGAAAAAGTACCTGTTGAGTCTCTACTGTCTTCATACACGAAGTTCTATGGTGGTACATCTTCATCCCGAGCATCTACCAGAAACTCATCTGTTGACAATCTCACCAAGAAGATGAAAAACCTTAAGGTGGGAATCACCCCAAAGGTCAGCAAGCATGAGCCCGCTTCTTTCAGGAACTTTATTCCGATGACGAAGAAGGAAATGGCATTTCTCAGAGCTCAGAACGAGTCCAATAGCAGCTAGATGAAGTCGCAGCCAAGCTCACGACAACCCAGTATTTTTCAAGAAGATCATGGGCCAACTTCCCAAAGGTCTACATCAGAAACTCGTTCCAACTCACTATCCGCTCCGTCACCTGAGGAATTACCTCTCCCACTATCCCTTGTTGCTCCAAACGATGATATTGGTATTCAACCACGTGAAGAGTATGACTACATCATTACATCCAAGCAACGGAAACCAAGACTACGCTATGACAACTTGTTCGACTATTACAGAGACTTGTGTGATCATCTCTACCTCGAAGAGTCTCTCGTAACAGAGAAATTAGAATGTACCAATGTCCAGTTTAACGCTTTGGATAAGTCAACGCTACTCTTTGAGGTTCCTTACACCGATCGAATCGACGATATGGTTCGACGCAACTTACGTGGTTTGGATTTCGTGCCTTTCTTCAAAGACCAAACGTTCTTCCTTGGTCGTAACTCGCACCCAGAGTTGGTGTATCACTGCTTTGTCGTTGACAGTCGATTGATCAAAGATGTCGATGACACCAAGACTCATGTCGAGATCATTGTGGAGCTCTACTTCTGGAACAACCAGCAGAGTTCTCTCATTGGATACAAGGATCTTTGGTTCATCCCAGCAGGACCTCAGATCTCACGTGTCATGTACGCTATGGTAAAGATGACCAATCCACTCTTCCAGAAGCTCATCTTGGGTAACACCACAATCAACCACTCACATAAACCAACGCCAGAGATTTGGGGACCCAATGAAAACCTCAACAGTTCATAGAGAGCAGCAGTGGAACATGCATTGCAGAATGAAGTGAGTGTAATCAGGGGCCCTCCAGGTACAGGTAAGACGACAGTCATCTACACACTAATCAAGAAGCTGCTCTTACAAAGAGAATTCCCGATCATGGTGGTTGCAGCATCGAACTATGCTATTGATAACATCGCTGAGAAATTCATTGGTACAGACTACGAATCGAGTATTGTCAGAATAGTCTCTAAGGAGAAAGAACGAGAATACAATCAGTTTCATCCACTGAAGAAGGTCCTTCTCCATCATCACTTGTTCGACCTCATGACGCCGCGTATGAGAAGACTGTACATCGATCTTTACAGCAATAGAGCTCACAATGTCACAAGAAAGGAGTTCTTCGACCTACAGTCCACCATCAAAACGCTCAAGAAGAAGATTTTGAGTAAAAAGAAATTCATTTTCACCACAACTGTCGCTGCTGGGGCACCTGAGATTTCATACTCGTTCAGCGAAATTCCTGTGATTATCATGGATGAAGCTACACAGTCCTCAGAAGCCATGTCACTGATCCCCTTGAGTATCTCCAAAGTCAAAAAGTTCGTCTTTGTCGGTGATGAGAAGCAACTCAGCTCGTTCTCAGAGGTGAAGTTCTTGGAACAGTCACTCTTCGAGAAGATGTTGAACAATGGATCCTACAAATCACCGAACATGTTGATGACACAATACAGAATGCATCCTGATATCTCTGAGTTCCCCAACGACTACTTCTACCATGGTCAGCTCATCGATGGTATCTCATCTCGTGACCGTCCATTACCACCTGGTTGTCCTGCACTTGCCTTCATCAACACACACATTGAAGGTTGTGAAGAATCCATCATGGATATTATGGACCGTGGTCCAGTGGGGAAGAGCAGATCATACCAAAATGTTGCTGAGGCTGGATTCATCTTGGCTCGAATCATTGACCATATTGAGTCTTTTGGGTTTGCAAATGAAGATATTGCTATCATTACACCTTATGCAGGACAAAGAGACCTATTATCTGAGCTTGTGAAGAACAGTACGGTTTTGAATCCAAAGAGACTTGCAATCGAAGAGGATTCGGATGAGACTGGATCTATCTCACTGAAGAAGCCATCCACCATCAAAACTATCAATGGGATCACTGTGGCTTCTATTGATGCATATCAAGGCCGTGAAAAGAAGTATGTCTACATGTCGTGTGTCAGATCAAATAAAGAAGGTAAGATTGGGTTCTTGAAAGACCGGAGAAGATTGAACGTTGCATTGACCAGAGCTCAGTATTGTCTTTCTATTTTTGGGGATGCTGGGTGCCTAGAGAAGAGCAAAGTTTGGAAAGACTTGTTGGATTCAATTGGGGATTGAGAGCCTATACAGTGATGAAAATACGTTATTAGTGATGATATGGTCAACTGTTGGGACACGAACCAACGGTCGGAATAGCAAAGGTGATAACAGCGATGAACTCTCGGAGCAACAACTCAGGAGCCTCACAGCAACAATGTTGAAAGATTGACCAACTCAAACTGGAAAATACCACAATCTGACCTCGGTTAGTACTCTCCTGTTCGGAGATATGCGTTGCAGGTCTGTTGATAAGATAAGGGGCAGCAAATAGTAGGTACCCCCAACCCCCAAATGAGTACGCGCGACGGGCCTAGATCACAACTTGTGATATGGAGTACAAAGTGTTATCTTTCCAATCATCCATTGATATAAAAGAGGCCAATCTCTCTTCTTTGAAGTCTTGTCGCGTTTCTCGGCAGCTTGAACGTTCTTACAAACGCCCCATTTCGAAGCAATATGTCTGCTCCGTACAGAATAAACCGACCCCTTTCAACCAACAACGGGGGGATTGACTCCTCCCTCAGCCTTTCCATGAAGACTCTCTCTATCAAGAATGGAACAACGGCTTCTCCGCCTACTCAAAATCTTCGAGAAGAGTATGAATATGCAGTTTGGGAGAAAGGCTAGGTTCATACCTACGAGAGTCTCACAGAGTACCGTATCAATGTTTGTGACAACTTGTACCTCGAGCAAGTTCTTGAGACAATGAGGTTTCCCTGCTTAATGGTCGAATTTGACCCACTGGACAAGTTTCTGTTGGGTTTTGATGTTGCATACACTCGTGAAGTTGACAGTATGGTGGCCACTTACTTGAAACACTTGGATGTATCGCCTTTTTATAAAGGCCAAGTCTTCTTCAATGGGCGCTACTCAGATCCTGACACAGTTTACACTTGTCAGGTTGAATTTCTGAGTTACACAGCAACGATAATAGCAAGGAGCGTGTTGAGATCAGTGTCAAGCTCGCTGATTGGGGGAGAGATGTCATCCCGCTTCTTGGTTGTACAGATCTATTCTTTGTTGCTGCCAATCCTCAGGTAACTCGTGTTGTTAAGGCAATGATCCAGATGAAGAACCCACTTTTTGAGAAGCTAATTTTGGGTAAGTCCAAGATTGAACACTCACACAGCTCAACGCCTGAAGAGTGGAAGAAGGACTCATCGCCATTGAACGACTCGCAAAGGGCAGCGGTTGAACATGCTTTGCAAAGTGAGGTAACAATGATAGGGGTCCGCCTGGTACTGGTAAGACTACAGTCATCTCTACTCTGATTCGCAAGCTACTAGAGAAAGACCAATATCCCATCATGGTTGTTGCTGCTTCCAATTGCGCTATTGACAACATTGCTGAGAAGTTCATTGGTACTGATCTTGAGTCTTCCATGACCAGAATGGTGTCTAGGGAGAAAGAGAGCCAGTACGGACTCGATCACCCATTGGCCAATATTCTTCTTCACCATGAGACTTTCCCGCTCCTTTCTGATCATAATCAGAAGCTTTAAAGAATGTTATCTTTGCCACTACAGTTGCTGCTGGTGCTCCAGAAATTGACCATTCGTTCAACAGATTTCCCGTTGTAATCATGGATGAGGCCACCTAGTCTTCAGAGGCTATGACGCTGGTTCCGTTGGGTCTCAAAAATGTGGAGAAGCTGGTTCTCGTGGGTGATGAAAAGCAACTGAGCTCCTTTTCAGAGATTGAGTTTCTATGTCACTCTTTGTTTGAGAAGATGATCAGAAACCAGATCTATGATAACCCGAACATGCTGGACACTCAGTACAGAATGCACCCAAAGATTTCACGTTTTCCTAGCAGTTACTTCTACGATGGGATGCTTCTTGATGGCATCGGAGAGAGAGACCGCCCCTTGCCAACTGACTGTCTTCCAGTCGAATTCCACGATACACATCTAAAGACGAGGTTTAATGAGAAGCTTTGGGTCGTCGCACAAACTGCCTCCTACCAGAATCTGCATGAAGCCAAGGTGATTGTCAATACTATCATCGACGATATAGATGAGTTTGGATTTAAGCATGAAGAGATTACCATCATCACACCATACTCTGGCCAGAGAAACCTCATCGCGGATCTCATACAGAAGAATAAAGAATTGAATCCTAAGGGACTTCCTATCAAAGAAGATGCAGATGAAGTGGGAGCCATCTCCATGAAGAAACCATCGACGATCAAGACAATCAACGGGATCACAGTGTCCTCCATTGACGCATACCAAGGCCGCGAGAACAAGTATGTATATATTTCACTTGTGAGATCGAACAAGAAGGGACAGATTGGGTTCTTGAAGGATAAGAGAAGAATGAATGTGGCATTGACAAGAGTCTAGTACAGCTTGTGTATCTTTGGGGAGTCCACATGTCTCAAGAGAAACAAGATGTGGAGAGTTGCTGAGCTCGATTGAGGAGTATTGAAGTTTGGAGAAGTCTGAAGGTGTTTTTGCTATTAATAATTATATTTGCTGATTATTCGCTGATATACGGCTTAAAGTCTTTATGACTGCTAAGGGCATCCAATGTAGAGTAGAGTGGGAGTAACTAGGGTGCTTTGAGGGGGGGTAAGTTGGCAGTGGCACCAGGGCTCCATAACAACAATCTTGAGATCCGACTAATTTGGTAGTCGGAATATTACATAATCAACTTTAACGGCAGCTCCCCTTACTACCCAAACAACGCATGGATCGTGACTTCTGGTATCATTGAAGTAGTTCCATATCCTACTATAGTCCCACTGTCCACTTCAATTCAAGAAGAAGCGCATCCCACGCCTGTCCCACCGCTCTTCCACTCAAGCTGGGCCTTCCCCACTCAAAAATGGGCCCACCACCGTTTTTCCTCCCACACACCTTCCCCCCGCGAAAAGTTGTAGGCCGCGCACCGTGTGATGCCGGTGCTTCCCTGCCTCTCCCACAAAACTTCACCTTCAACAACACCCTTTTGCCTAACAACAGTGCTGGCGGCAATTGAAGCTGACTTGATCCTCATCGCCAAACAAACAGCAAGGATGCTTAGATCTGCCGTTCGTCCAGCGTCGCTTCTCCCACGCAGAGCT
Source organism: Petasospora meyerae (assembly GCA_030462915.1). Classification (NCBI taxonomy): domain Eukaryota; kingdom Fungi; phylum Ascomycota; class Saccharomycetes; order Phaffomycetales; family Wickerhamomycetaceae; genus Petasospora; species Petasospora meyerae. The sequence goes on from JAKVQR010000353.1 coordinate 16,145, forward strand.
CTTGCTCTCAGAACAATGGCCACCGAGGCCGCCTCCACCCCTGCTGAGGACGAGGTCGTCACCATCGATCTTCCAGCCTCTTCTTTCGAAGGCTATGAGTTGGAGGTCCCAGAGCTCTCTTTCCAGACCACCAAGGGTGCCCTCCTCCAGATGTACAAGGACATGATCATCATCAGAAGAATGGAGATGGCCTCTGATGCCCTTTACAAGGCTAAGAAGATTAGAGGTTTCTGCCACTTGTCCGTTGGTCAGGAAGCCATTGCCGTTGGTATCGAGAACGCCATCACCAAGAAGGACACCGTCATCACCTCTTACAGATGTCACGGTTTCACCTACATGCGTGGCTCCCCAGTCAAGGACGTCCTCGGTGAGTTGATGGGCCGTCGTTGCGGTGTCTCCTACGGTAAGGGTGGTTCCATGCACATGTACACCACCGGTTTCTACGGTGGTAACGGTATTGTCGGTGCTCAGGTCCCATTGGGTGCCGGTTTGGCCTTTGCCCACAAGTACAGAAACGAGGACAACTGTTCTTTCGCCCTCTACGGTGATGGTGCTGCTAACCAAGGTCAGGTCTTCGAGGCTTACAACATGGCCAAGTTGTGGAACTTGCCATGTATCTTTGCCTGTGAGAACAACAAGTACGGTATGGGTACCTCTGCTTCCAGATCCTCTGCTTTGACCGACTACTACAAGAGAGGTCAGTACATCCCAGGTTTGAAGGTCAACGGTATGGACGTTTTGGCTTGTTACCAGGCCTCCAAGTTCGCCAAGGACTGGGCCATTTCCGGTAACGGTCCATTGGTGTTGGAGTACGAGACTTACAGATATGGTGGTCACTCCATGTCCGACCCAGGTACCACTTACAGAACCCGTGAGGAGATTCAGCACATGAGATCTAGAAACGACCCAATTGCAGGTTTGAAGCACCACTTGATCGAGCTCAACATTGCCACTGAGGAGGAGATCAAGTCCTACGACAAGGCTGCCCGTGCTTACGTTGACGAGCAGGTCGAGTTGGCCGATGCTTCCCCAGCTCCAGAGGCCAAGATGTCCATCTTGTTCGAGGACGTTTACGTTCCAGGTTCCGAGGTGCCAACTTTGAGAGGTCGTATCTCCGATGACACTTGGGACTTTGCTAAGAAGGACTTCGCCAACAAGGTCTACTGATCTGTGATCACTGATCTTTTCAATCCCCAACAACGCAACATATATATATCAACATTCACGTTTCTTTAATGACTACACGCTATTCCGCCATTATAATGACTTTGAAGTTTTCTAGTGTCAAGGTGTCAAGTCCTTAGTCGATGTAGAGATCTACGTATATGTTGATCCGGATCGTAGATTATGCGTGGGGGTTCCCCTCCTGCACGCATCCAAACAACATCGGTACATACACCTCAACATTAGGGTAACATCCGAACATCATAATGCGACCCCCGCTTTCTGTACGAGATCTTGATTCGGTCTTTTGTGTGTCTACGCAGCTGGAAATCGAGTAAATCTCGATATAGAGACTATTATTCAGTGACTTGATATACGTTGAATAGTATTCCTCAGAGATAAATGTCAATTTTTTGGGATGAGTACAGAACTAGGAGCTTTTGAAACATCAGAAGTTTAAATAGTGGTCCTCTTTCTCCAATACTATCCTAAATCATAGTTCATTTTCAAATTATTAAAATGGCCTTCAAAATCAATCATAATTTGTATAATTGATATTTATCACTTCATGCAGAAGAAATAGTACTTTCCATAAAGTTTTCTTGTATTTATATAAAAGTTTCCTCTCTGAATAGGACTAGGTGTTTCACACCTCACACCCGTCTGCACTGCACTGCACACTGGACCAATCTCAGATGCAATATTATGAGAGGGCTATATATATTGATCTTTGAAATATAGACAGATATATTATGTCCCGAGGTTTGTGTTTGCTTCTCTCATACTGGCTGTTGAAACCATGTGCAGTGCTATTTTTACCCCTATAGCGCCCGCCCCCTGCAATTTCATAAAAAGTCAGTTGTATATGCGTAGCTCCTTTGATCGTACATAGGTCAGATCAACCCAACAATTTCACGAAGACTTATAGTGAAACCTGTGGCAGTACATCTGATCTGCCTGGGGGTGATCGATGTCACTTCAGCTCTTGATTCTCGGAGACCAAATGAACGCCAGTACTGTTTCCTGTTGACTCTATCCATCTTGAACAGAGTGTTCAATTATTCGCCTTCGACAAAACATCTTTAGCTCCAATATCAATCTTATCGTGATCAGGGATCAGGCCAGATTTTACATCGACATACCGTGGATTCTTTCTCTTGTATGCCATGTAGTATCCAACCAACACAACACAGAAAGCACCGTGGAGTACAACAGTATACATGTTATCTTTGCTGATCGCTGAATTGGTGTCATCTCGGATTCCACAAATTATCATGACGAGCAGCTGGAGAGCAATAGATATGATCCAAAGTCGATTCTCGCTGGAATTGGTTGGTAGATTGGAGGTATCATCAACTCTGCTAGCATCCTGGTGTTCAGGATCAGTGTGGGCGTTGTCTTGAGCAGAACTCATTTGTAGGGGCTCAGTTGACAGTTGTGAGTTGTGAAATGTAATTATTCTCCTTTACTAGTCAATCACTGACCAGACCAAAGGTTACCCGTTGCCGTTTTCTTCACTGTATCTGGTTGCTACTATTTGGGTGCTGTTTTTGACCGGCTTTTCGGCACTTCTGTATACCTTGGGCGAAGAGAGTTAGGAAGGGCTTTCAACCACTCTGCCACCACCAGCGCTCGCCTGATAGGACCAAGACTAGGTGTATGGAGACTCTGGAGGGTTGTCACTGAATATCTGAAACCAGAAACCAGAAATTATGCACAGGAGAGCTAAAAACAGGAACTTTTTGTAATCTCAATTTCTTGCAAAAAAGTAGTAAAAACTTAGGTCCTACCCGGATTCGAACCGGGGTTATTCGGATCAGAACCGAAGGTGATGACCACTACACTATAGAACC
>JAKVQR010000354.1:0-18995 GCA_030462915.1 Petasospora meyerae
TCGACTACTAATTCCCAACGACTACTTGACACACCGATCAACTGATAGTTCTGAGATCTCCGGCTTACTGCAAGCAACAATTATCAATCAGCACCCAAGATAACCAGATCTCAGTGACAGATTTCCCAAGAATGTGTCTATCCAACCCAAAAACGTTCCAGTGCGCATATCTTGAGCCTTTCCAGAGACCTCACACAGCCATCCAATTCAACAGACATGCCTGTGAGTTACTGGTTCTCGATCAAATCGCATATCCTCAGCAGGTCAAGTACATCCAGGTCCACACCATCGCGGATGCCTTTCAAGTGATCAACCGGATGAATGTGAGGGGAGACTCGGTGATTGCACTTGTTGGTGTTCTTAGTGTGATTGTGGAGTTGTCCCTATTCACAGATGGGAAGTTCCAAGCCCAGTGCTTCTACGATGTAAATGACTACGACAACTTCAAGAAGCAACTTCTGGGCCGACTGGACTACCTCTCAAAGTCTAGACCATCTGTCCTGGGCTTGGTCTACGCACTCGAAGAATTGAAAAATCACATTTGCCAGCTAAAATCAGCAACAGTGACCGAGCTTCATGAGGAGTTAACGAAGTATGGCTGTGCTCTTTTGGATGGTACACGAAAGCTGACAGTTGGTGTTCCTCATGATGTGTTTGTGAACAACATGAAGTCCGCTTTCGTTCCGCATGTTATGTTCAGCTCTTTGAAAAGTCCTGACGTTGGTGTTTACCATGAACAATTGGGTGGCAAGCAAATTTGGACTAGTGATGATGGTGATTATGAAAGTGACAGTGACAGTGACAGCGAAGATGAGACGTTATACAGCTGTGAAAAGAGTGCCGCTGGTCTTCCGCTTCCAGCGACTTCATCCAGAGCTTCCAAGCAAGTCTATCTCGGCGCAAGCTCAAAAGTCCTCCTCTTTTTGGTCTTGCTGATGACTATTCACATGGCCTATGAGTTGACTACTGGTAATACACTCATGGCGATGCTGAACGCTATGATGGCCTCGTGTGCTGCAGATGATACTATCTTGGAGACAATTGTGGATGAGTTTGACCCTTTCCACTAACTTTAAGATCTGAAGACTGACACTAGTCTAATCCCTGTATACAACATATAAATGCGATAATGATATTCTAAATCAACACTCGTAGTCTCGGACTCGAGGGCGTTCTAGGCTTCGGCACAAAAAAAAAAAAAAACGCCTGCGCTCCTGTCGGTAATTATGTGAACAATCGAACCCTTCCAAAGTGTCCGCTTTTTTTTTCACCATTTTGAATCCTTCGAGGAGTAACGGAAACTCACTTACTATAAGGGCATCACCAGTGATATTCACTTCCTTCACCACCTCTGTCCTTCCTTATTCTCATCCACCCCGCTAGTCTCCACGCCCAAAGAAAACCCTCCCCGCGTGTGACTCTCGTGTGCTTCCAGCAGTGTGCCCAAATTAGATACGCCTACTGTCCCACATTCCCACTTGCCTGTTTTCGTGTCAGCACGACGTTGAAGAGATTCTGATCCCTGATTTGAGGTTCAGAGAAGATTCTTCTAAAGGTACTGACTACTCACTCGGAACTCAACTGACACTGAATACTGAGCTCATATCGTGTACCCGAAGTTCCCCCAGAACTACATACCGGTTCATCACACACCATCACGATATCAATCGGAAGCCCGCATTTGCACTACTCCAATACAGAACTGTGGGAGTCATCCGTCAACTTTAACCACAACTGATCATTATACCCTACACATACCCACAAGATGCTTCAGCTATACATACTTTCCACACTGCTTTCGTGCTCACTAGTATTAGGGTCCACAACACTTGGCTGTTATTCATCCATCCCCAGCTCTTACTCGAGTAAAGGCACTTACGAATATCAGACATCATCCTACTGTGAAACACAGTGTTCTGGATTCTCTTTCTTCGCCCTGACCAAGGGTAGTACTTGTTATTGTGGTAACGAGGGACCCACAGGTGACACCGTGGATACCTGTACCGTTATCTGTTTCGGATACGGTGATGCCACTTGTGGTGGTCAAGACTCATATGAGATTTACGCAGTAGATAATAACTACGTTGCTGGTGGTGCTTCAGGGTCTGCCAACACAGCGTCCACTTCAAACACAGAAACTGGCACTGCAACTACCACCACCACTTCACAAACCACATCGACATCTACCGGAGATGCCTCTAGCACTTCCTCCTCAGACGATAGCAAGTCAAGCACCACCACTACCACTTCATCAACTACATCAGCAGTGTCCACACAATCCAGTGGTGGTTCCACCGTGGTGATATACTCCACCGTTGCTGTGAACCCAGTCACTACAGCCACCACCACCGCCACATCTGTCGCCTCGTCAACAGCTACATCGTCCTCAGAGAAGGACGATGACGACGATAAAGGATCAACAGATAAAGGAACCATCATTGGAGCAGCTGTCGGTGGTGTAGCTGGAGGTCTCGCCTTGATTGGTATCTGTACAGGTATTTTCCTGTGGATGCGTCGTCGTCGTGACAGAGAGGCCAGGGACGCTGAACTTGCTGACTCCGCATACTACGGAGCCATGAAACGTGATAACTCTCAGTTGTCGAGACCTTTGAGTAACCCATTCTTGGCACCCGCTGAAGGCGATATAGTTGATTCTAGATTGAACCCAGTGATGTTGGGAAGAAGAAGACTCAGTGAAGGTTCTCTGGCAGATGAGGCAGACTACTCAAGAAAGATCTTGAGAGTTGCAAACCCGGACGACCAGAACTGAGGAGTCGATCTCCAACATCCTAGATGTATGTTTTTATAACAATAACGAAGTATTGAATAGTATTATGAACCTAAAAAATGATAATGGTAGCGTACCAATAGAGAAAAGGTTATGTACCGATGGTGCGTAGATGTTCGCGCTTTTTGCCGTCCTGCCGAGTCGCGGCCGACTTGTCAACTTGCCGGTTAATTTTCCCCAGGGTGGTGTGAGTTGTGGCAGCACGTCTGCGGGAAATCCAAAATACATGGAAAGTATCAACCTTCATCACTTGTCAACGCTTGGGAGGATTCAATTCTTCCCTTCTTGATAACCATTCAGTCCACAGATCAAAATGCCACATACAAACGAAGTCCCACCGGAGGAGAAAGAGATCTTTGAGAAACTCACTGAGCTGCGTGCCCGCCTCTCAAAGCTGAAGAAGGACCGCTCCCAGTATCTCAACTCCAAGGACGTCTTGCAAACATATCAAACCGTGCTCACCCACGTAAAGAAGCTGAATAAGCTCAGAGGCGGTGCTATCAATGGACACGACCACTCTGCCAACCGTGTTGACCAGGTGCTCGATGACGTTTTCCAGCTGCTCTCACTGTTCTTCATCACGGTGGGGTTGACCAAGACCGCGCCAGCAACCTATGCCTCCCTCAGTACAGTACAAAGGCTTTTGGAGCATTTGAACGAAAGCAAAGTCTACACACACCATGACTTGCTCCCAATCAAGGACAGACTTGATGAGATCTCGAAGATCGTGGAAGGTGATGCCTCCGTGAACGACGAGGAGGAGGTCTCTCTGCTGAAAAACAAGCTCAGGGAGTGTCAGGAGGAGTACAAGCAAGTGGAGAACAAAGTGGGGGACGTTGCGGAATCATTGCAGAGTTTCCTCGAGAGATTGGTTGACCTCAGAAGAACATTATTGAGTCTTGCCTCCAGACCAGATTATGACAAGAAGGAGTTGGAGAAGATTGAGGCTCAATTGCACGAGTTGGAATCCCACAGAGACTCAGAGGGAAGATTCAAATCGTTGGAAACAGACATCACTGAGGAACATGGACAAAGTGTGTTGAACGGATTGCTAGATGACTGCACGACGCTGATCCATGATCTCTATGCACACAACTTCAAACTGGATGAGAGTTTGTTGCCTATCTACAACCGTCTGCTCAAACTAAAGTCCACATTGGAAGACTTGCTGGTGACCAGAAGATGGACTTTGAGAGAAACTGATCTCTACACTTATCAAAAGGACCTGCAGGAGATCGATGATATGAGAGTAAACGGGAAATTTCCAGCCACTGAAGCCGCCTCTTCAAATAAGGGTCAGTCAGTGTTGCTCTACCTTCTGAGAAGATGCTATGCCATTGTCTACAAGCTGCTCGAGTCCTCTGAGCCAGTGAGTGAGGCACTGCAACCGATCCACAACCAGTTGTCCACTGTCCGCAGATGCTTGCTGGAAGTGAAGAGAATGGGAGGTGTAAACTCACCAAGAGAGCTTTACCCGTACCAGATGAAGCTTGCCTCTTTGGATAACATGAGGGAGGATGGTAAGTTCATCGTGGACGGACAAATTCCAGAAGGACAGGGAACACTAAACGCATTGTTGGCAGAGTGTTATGATATCTGCCAGGAGATGAAAATCGATGCTGAGGAAAATGAAGATGAGAGTGTCGAAGATGATGATGACTATGTCAATGAGGAGAATCCGTACGAGAACGACGAGGACGATGAAGATGATGGGGAAGAGGAAGATGATGAGGACGACATGGAGGACGATGATGAAGATGCTGATGATTACCCACCAAGCTACGCTCCTAGCATCGCAGAGTCTGTGACGAACTGAACACTCACTGTGTCTATGTATGATATATGATAAGTTATTGCCGGTCTTTTTATATGATGATAGAACAGCCCTAGTCGTTAGATCACTAGTATACTAGAGACGTTAACCTGATCGCGAGTTTAGGGAGCAATTATTTTTGGTAGGGACCACATAATTTCAAAAAATGTGGCCCTTACCGCTTCCTAAATTTTGTATGGGGCCTTCAAAAAACTATCAGAAAAATAACCAGCCATATCTTGTGGGTGCGTTGGTACGCGTAGTTAGTATGACACTGACGACACTTATTTCCCAAAACTACACACCGCTATTTTATTGAGCCCTGAAATTTGTCATACCATAATTTAGATACCCTAAGAGTATTGTGATTGAGTTTCAAGGCTCAAATAAATTCAGTAAGCTAAATATGAGCACTTTAAGCCGCCTAGTGACCGGCGGTGACTTACCACAAACCTTCTAAATATTCAAATAACAGATTAACCAGCTGTCTGTTTTCCTTGAATTTTGAGTATCAGGGACTTCAGAATCTGAGAAATAGGACTACAGAGTTTCAGTATTTTTGGAGTTTATTTGAATTAGTTATGGATATTTATTCGAACTGAATCTGGATCCCCCTTTGCGCGGCCATCGCTTTTCCTGAGGGGTTTTCGAGAGTTGTAGCTTCCTAAAATTTAGGAAGGAGGGCGAGTTTTGGCCATCGGAATGTTCGGAATTTTGATTTTTTGATGACGAAATGCTGAGTCATAAAATTAATTTTTTTATTCGCATTTCAGCTGTGGCTGAAAGTTAACTACGTAAACCCTCCTAAAATCGCGATCAGGTTAACGTCTCTAGTAGGAGATTCTAAAACCAGAGCGGTGGAGATTCTAAAACCAGAGCGGTGGAGATTCTAAAACCAGAGCGGTGGAGATTCTAAAGGTCAAATCTATTTTGATGATTCAGCGTATAGTATACATGGGTCTCTTGCACCAAAGTCACTTGAATGTCTGGGAGACGATGAACTGGGTGGCCTTGAGTGCCTCGTACTTCACCTCGGAGCTCTTGTGGTTCAAGAACTCCATGATCTTCCCCTTCTTGTGCTCTTTGCTCAACACCTCGATGGCCTTGGAGTCCAACTTCAAGATCTTACCGATATCGCTCAACACGTACACGTAGCTCTTGGCTTCCATTGGCTCGTCCAACAAGCCCAACAACTGCTTGAACACCTTGTAGTTGTTGTCCTGGAACTTGGACAGGTTGTCAATGAAGAACTCGTCGTTGCTATGCACTGGGGAGTTTTTGAAGCTCTTCGCGTTGAGCTCCTGCAAGTACTCGTCGAAAGATGTGAGCTTGGAGTACACATCTTGGACACGGTTGTGCAAAGTGTCCAAGTCCTCAATCAACTCTTCATCGGACCATTTTCTCTCTTTCAAGTTGTTCAAAGCTGGCAAGATCTCGCCGGTGAGGATAAGGAACTTGAGATTCTCAGTGGACAAGGCATGGTGTGCTGGAATAGATGTGAGGTTGATGAAGATGGACACCACAAGTCTGATGACTTTCTCCTTGATGGACACTTTAGCGAGTCTGATGAATGGGAGGAAGTCGTTCAAATAGTACTGGGAGAATCCCTTCAAAGATTCCGTGCTGAAGGTCAAGAGCCAAACACAGAGCAGGATCTTGTATTGGAACTGCACGGACTCGGTGGTGTTGTGTGAAATGTGTGCGTTCAAGTTCTGGAACAAGTTAGGAACAAAAGTAGCATGTGACTTCCAGTAGATTGGTCTGTACTCCTTCACGGACAAGAGCTCTGTGATGAATTCAAGTGCTGTAAACTTCAAGTTGAACGAAGTAGACTCGAACAAAGAGTTGAGCACTGTGAATGTCTTGGAAACGATGGAGCTATCATTGGCCTTGATGGATGGTTGCACGAGACATGACGTAATGCAGTAAATGGCCAACAACTTCATTACTTCGTCAGAGTGGTCGACAAACTTCAACAGTGGTAGGAGAACAGCAGAATCTGGCTGTCTTTGGTGTAGGGATGCCAACTTGTTGACGAACTGCTCTTTGGTGAGCAAGTCACTCACCAACACAAGTACGTACTTCTGGATATCTGTTCTCTCTGATGGGAAATCTCTGGCAAGAAGGGAGAGGAGAGTGGTCACATAGTCGTCAATGTGCTCAGGTGATACAATCTTATCGAGTCTCTTGTGAACAGTGGCACCTTCTAATTCGTTAAGACGTTTGGCATCCTGGGCGGAGAGCAATTCGCTTCTGGCAAATCCGTCCCAAGGAATGGTCTTGCCTCTGATGGCCTCTCTGTATGACTCGAGATAGCTGTCTTCTAGCTTGATTGTCACTATCTGAAGTCCGAATGGGATGAAGTTAGTTATTTGTTCATGGTTCAATCGGTGAAGTTCGTTATCAGCGCTGAAGGAATGGTCCCACTTTGTTGATGGCCCAACAACCCCTAGAGAAAGACAATGCACTTACGTCAGCTGTCATTGAGGTCTTTTGAGCTTGTAGTTCTGTAAAGATGAGGTCTACAATTTGGATTGGATCTGTATTCCTCTTCTTTTGCGTCTCTCCAAAGTGAACCACGGTATCGAATTCCCACTGAGGCAGCACCCTCAAGCTCAGAGTTGGTAGCTTCGCCGCGAAATTATGGAGAGAGCGGTACGGGGCGCACTGAGTAGGGTAACCTTTGTGGGATTATGGGGCCAAATTTTTGGTGATACAAACTTCTAGAAAGGTAAGATCAATCTGACATGGGCAGGAAGGTAGGAATTCCATGTATCTGAAGTCTCGAGTAGGAGTGGAGGTTGTTCTGTCAGATTCTGACTTGACATCTGTTCAGTGTCTTATGGCTAATTAATTGTCTCGATAACTGTCTGTGATAGATCATGAAATAGCTAAGGCCTGAGGCTTGACGTGAAGGATACCTAGCCGTACCCCATTCCCCATTCTTCATCCGAAGTAGATAATAGCAGTACATGATTGATGATTGTTTAATATTTATATCATGAGACTTCAAGTCTTGTTGTAAGTTTAGCTTTTTAGAATCTATCCCCTCACGATAATCTCGTAGATCTACCCGAGTCGAGGGAAAGCTCGTATCTACGATAACTCAGAACCCAGTCTGGTGTGTTGTGTGTTGCTTTTACCATTGTGGAATATCACTTATAAACTCTAGTTAATCAGTCAATTCAGAGATGTTAGCAGTTGAGACATACTTCGGATCAAATGAGCTGTTTTGTCTTGACCCAAGGACTCCTTCCACTTAGCACGTAAAACGTTGGGGTGCCAGACATGCAATATTAAGTTGCAACAGTAACGTCTTACAAGTTTCAACCCCGTTTCCTTCCATGTAAGCCTATAGTAGATTCAAGTATGATACAAGTGACTCCAGGACAAATGGCAGCTTTATTGGCTCGACAGGCCGGACAATGAGAGTACGATGATCCACTGAGGCGTGTCAAAAGTTCTGCCTTGTCCAATAATAATCGGTTAATTACAAAGGTTTCTACCATTTCTAGGATCTTAGCATATCAGTGCATGTCCTATATATACTGGAAGTTACCTTAGCTTAATGTCAAACACATGGAAATGTCCAGAACTTTTTGTTGTTCCATCTCATGATCAAGATAGGGGTTACTTCCCGATTTGGCGTCTGGAGTCTGGACTCTGGAGCTCCCCATATCGCACCACTTTATCTCTCCCCGCTTTCTTATCACCAACAGCTGTCAATTCTACTTTCTTATCTTCTACAACACCAAGAGTTCAAGTCGTAAAGCAAAAATGTATTATCAAAAACCACAAACAACAATTAATAGAAAGATTTGTAAGAAAAGGTCATCAAGAAAATGGGAGAAGAAGTATCCATTCTTTCTCGATCTAACCGGCAATCAAGAAAGAATGGGGTAAATAATAAGGGATATAGCAGGCAGTAGTATGATGATGCGACACAACAGAAAGAAAATCAAATAGGGGTAACAAATCAACGCTTTTATCTTCTTCTGTATAGGGTGTTGTCGTGAATGAATTCACTCATGGTCCTCAGACTCTCTCTGGAACTCCTTGCACATGTCAGCATCTGGAATTGGACCAGCAATTGTCTCAGCAATGATACCAGTGACCAAGTATGGATCGATGTTGGAAGCTGGTCTTCTGTCCTCGAAGTATCCGTAACCCTCCTTGGCAACAGATCTTGGGATTCTGATAGAAGCACCTCTGTTGGCAACACCGGAGGAGAAAGTGGACATGGAAGCGGTCTCGTGACGACCAGTCAATCTCTGGTCGTTGTCGGCACCATAGAGAGCAATGTGCTCCTTGTGTCTCTTGGCCAACTTCTCGACAGCCTCATCAATGTGCTTCATACCACCTGGGGCTCTCATCTCCTTGGTGGAGACGTTGGTGTGACAACCAGCACCGTTCCAGTCACCCTTCAATGGCTTTGGATGGAAGGAGATCTTGACACCGAACTCCTCGGCCACTCTGTGCAACAAGTAACGAGCAACCCACAACTGGTCACCCATCTCAATACCTTCACATGGACCGACCTGGAACTCCCACTGGGATGGCATAACCTCGGCGTTGATACCAGAGATGTTGATACCAGCGTACAGACAAGCTCTGTAGTGGGCCTCAATGACATCACGGGCGTAAACCTTACCGGCACCGACACCACAGTAGTATGGACCTTGTGGGGCTGGGAAACCACCCTTTGGCCAGCCGTAAACGTTGTCGTACTGGTCGAACAAGGTGTACTCCTGCTCCAAACCGAACCACATCTCCTTGTCCTTGTGGGCAAGCATCAACTTCTCACACTCGTGTCTGTGGTTGAACTTGTTTGGAGTACCGTCGTTGTTCCAACACTCGGCAAGGACGATGATGTTGTCGCCTCTTCTGAATGGGTCTGGGTAGTAGGCAACTGGTCTGAGGTAGACGTCGGAGTCGTGACCTGGGGCCTGGTTGGTGGAGGAACCGTCAAAGTTCCACTCTGGCAAGTCGTCAACGGAGGTTGGCTTCTTGGTCAAGGTACGACCCTTGGAACGAATGGAACCGGAACCGTCAATCCAGATGTACTCGGCAATGAGACGACCTCTCTGGTCCAAGTCCAAGTACTTCTGCAAGGTAATTGTGTTCTCGACGGAGTCGGACATTGTGTGTGTTGTGTGTTGTTGTTTGTGGGGGGAGGGGCTTTAGCTAGCAAAGATGTTAAGCTGGCGAGCAAGAGACTTCAAAAGCAAAAAAAGTTGGAGCTGGACGAGTTGAAGTTTGGTGCAAAAGCGCTCTGTTTTATTTCCTTCTGACCTTCGTGAGTCAAGAAAGAAGTCAGGAAAAAAAGAAATTCCGTGTCTTGGTCGTATGGGACAAAATTAGCGATAAAGGCCCTATTTTGTGTTGCAGCGTATCCTAAATCCAGGGACAAAAAGTCAGGACTTTTCAGTGGTAAAGGAGAGATTGGCGGTGGTAAACAGTAGGGATAGTCACTTATCCACTATGTGCTACCTCTTCTTTCTAATTGACAAAAAATCTGGAGTCCTTAGCGCAATTTCCAAGCTATATACCCCCTCTTTCCACAACCTCCATAGAGCTATTCCAGCAACCATTTGTCCCCATGTTGTCCCTTTTGTCCACAATTAGAAATAAATGCGATGCGTGATACCCTTTTTGTCCCCTCCTGACTCAGGTTTGTCCACAAAAATCGCGCAAGTGTCATCGTTGTAGACGATGTGACTGGCTGAGTTTGTCGTGGCCATATCGCGGCTTTGCCTTCCCTTGGCGGAGCAGGCGGCCTAGATGGGACCTCTCTAGCGCTACGTACTTCTAACCTTGTCGCCACCATATACATGTTGGGTCCCTGGGATCGCCTGTAATCACCACGGCTACTCGCGATGGGGTTGTCTGTTTGTAGCACACCACGGCTTTCGACGGCTCACGAACGGCCTCTTGAATCTTGATCAATTGCTAGGAGCCTAGGAGCCATAGACACGCACAAACACTGAACACTGAACAGCTCAGTGCGCGCGGATATAGTCAAGCGCCGTAGTCAGCGAGAATCTGGGGAAGAAGGGCCCATGGGCGGAAGTAGATTCTCCAGCCAACCACAGCTGCTGCAAGCTGGTCACCGCTTCGTGACTCGTCTCAAAAAGTTTTTCTGAAAATCATCATCACATGTGTCATCTGCGGAAGTCGAAGAGAGGTGGGTAAGATTTATGGGCCTGGAACTTGTAATTGTGGGGATGATGGTGTAAAGGGAGGTGTTGCTGGTGATCTATCGTAGCTATTGGACGTTTACAGCCTTTAGCCTTTCTATGTTACTGTTGTAGTTGTAGTCTACAGGTGATTGTGGGTAGATGGGGTCAATCCGTGGGGGTACCTCACCCTTGGATCTTATCAAAGGGGTGTTATGTAGCACCAACCCGAACCGCCAGAGCTTGTAGAAACTAGTGCGTAATTCAAACAACGAGTCATAATATAGTTAGATCGGGTGATCTGACAGTTGTCTAATGTTCTACGTATTTCTATTCATAGCAATGAACCAGCTGCTTGAAAGAATTGGCGTTCTGATCAAAACCCATCGTCACGTGCCGTAGCACATCGGCCTAGATCGACAAGGTACCTTCGTTCCTAAATTACGTGCAGATCGATAAGCATTTAGTGCACTAGACTCTAGAGCTTACATTCGATTTTGGAGCCAGGATAAACATCAACATACAACATACAATATACTTACTACTCAAAGCACATGCCTATTAGTAATGTTCACTCTAATCTATCTATTACGTTGTGGTCCTTCAAGACCGTCCAATCACATATCAACTGGTGCATCAATCTCCTCCTGAGTGAATACCAGATCCTCCTGTGTAGCCAGCTCTTGGGCGTAGTAGGCATTCTCTCCAGTCTTTACTGTGCCAATAGTGTTTTGGTCGTTGTATTGTGAAGGCTCTCTCCATCTGAATCTACTAGACTCCGGTTTGTTGTTGTCTTCGATCAGGTCCACGACAAACTGGCCAAGAACTGGAAGGAACTTGAATCCATGTCCAGATCCACCAGTGACAACCACAAGGTTTTTCTTCTTTGGAACGTAGTCGATGATGAAGTCGTTGTTGATGGTGTCGGTGTACCACAACAATCTGGTGTCACTGATGCCAAACTCCACAAGGTCTGGTAGGAACACTTTGATGAACTGTTTCACCTGGTCAAGGACGTACTTAGAGATACGGTTCTCTGGTGGGTTGGAGTTTGTAGTGATTGGGATAGATGTGACTTGGCCAGATTCCAGCTTGGTTGGGTTGTTGTACTTTCTCTGTCTCACGATGAACTTGACATACCCTTCCTTAGTGGAGATTGGGAACGCACCAAATCCAGCGAACTTCTCTCTTTCGTTCTCCTTACCAAGCTTCCAAACAAACATTGGGAAGTTCTCTGGAGAGTACTTCTTCAAGAGATCTGGTCTATCTTCTGGAATCTTCACCAACACAACATTACCGTTCTGTGCCTCACTCAACCCAGCCAAATCTGGGATCAAAGAAGCGGTCCATGGACCACAGGCAGCGATGGTCAAGTCAGCAAGGTGCTTCTCACCATCTTCAGTCATCAATCCAAGAACTGTTCCGTCATCGTCTTCAACCACCTAATTCACAGTTCCAGCTTTGCCCGTGATGAACTTCACTCCCTTGGCTCTGAGTTGGGAGTTGACGTACAAACAGGCATTGTAAGCAGAGAGAAGTCCAGAACTGGCATCAAACACACCAACCATGTGCTTCACGAACTTGTTTGTCCCTGAGGCCACTCCAAATGGATCCTCCATTACTTTCCCCCACCCATCCTTCTTGGCTCTCTCCATGTCCTCTGGGTTGTTGAGGATGTACTGAGTGTGTCTCAATCCTGAGTTCTCGTAGTCCTTCACTGCCTTCATCATCTCCAATGGCAACTCAGGGGAGTTGTCCATTCTCCACACACCACACTCATCAAGGATCTTGAGTCTCCCATCCATGTTGTATTTGGCCTTTGCCTCTTCCGGTGTGAGTTGAGAGATCTCCTTGTCCCATTTCAAGAAACTCTCCTTGGCCTTCAATGCCAATTTGTGGTACAACTCATCTCCATTGTAGAAAGCTCTGAACACTTTGTTGATATCGGCAGAGGCTGTATCAGCACCCTTTGTGAACGAGTAGCCCATTTCGTAGAGATCAAGACGATCGAGAATGGTGATGTTGGTGTAGCCGTTCTCAACGAGATGGAGTGCCGAGGACAGGCCAAACACGCCCGATCCGGCGATCAGTATAGAAGAATCCTTGGAGATCATTGTTACGGTGACTTGAACGATATAGTGGTGTGAGTGATGGGAATTATGGTGTAACTGGAAGGGATCAATCGTTGGACTTATATAGCAGTAGTCGCAAGTCTCAAGATGCCGATAAGATACAGCGGTCGCTCCTCCTTCCTGATTGGGACCGGATAGATGCGATTTCGAGAGACACAATTGGGAGCTCGAGGTGGTGAGTTGTTACAGCTTACCGGTTACAGCCGGATCGATTGAATAGGGCATCGGTCATTGTGATTCATGGAAACTCCGGTAGTTCATCGTTGTAAAATTGTAGAAGAAGTCTGGGTCGTGAGATAGGTAGTTTGAAGAGAATGAAGAGAAGAGACGATCTGAGCATGAATTTCGGAAAAAAAAAAAAAAAAAAAAAAAAAAAACTCGAGTCACAACCAGTTCTTCTCCAACATCAACAGTTCATTCGAGTCAGTCTTGTCCCCCATATATCTTGAGCTAGTTCACCCAAATCCTCACATGCTCACCAGGAATATCATTCGCACAATGGCAACAAGAGCAGCTAAGACTTCTGGTGGTCCTATCGAGCTCGGCATCATAGAGAAACTCACCACACAACTCTCCCCACAGTTTCTTGAAGTGAAGAATGACAGTTGGAAGCACGCTGCTCACCACGGCATGAGAGGTGCTGAGAACACTACAGAGTCTCATTTCAGGTAAGATCTTTGTAATATGCTCTTTTATGAATATGTTCCGCTCGATACTAACTCTCCATTTTGCAGAATCGACATAGTAAGTGACGCCTTCAAGGGTAAGTCACAGCCAGCAAGACACAGACTCATATACAGCATCCTGAAAGAAGAGATGGAGCAGAAAGGTGTGCATGCACTCCAAATGAAGACCAAAACCCCTGAAGAGGTCAATAAATGATTAGTGGTTCTACATCTCTCTGCTTCGTAAATAAGAATCATAACTTAGAAAAATATCCCAATAAACTAAACATGCAACGTGTTGAAGAGTCAATCTCCAACTGATCAGTGGTCTTCCTCCTTCAAGGACTCCTGGTACTGCTCCTCGGTCAAGAGCTCAGAGTTACCCTCAATGCTCTCCTCGACCTTGATCTTAGCGAGCCAAGCCTCACCCATTGGGTCCTCGTTGATGAGCTGTGGGGTGTCGTTCAAGGCCTCGTTGATCTCAAGCACCTCACCATTCACAGGAGCGTAGATCTCAGAAGAGGACTTAACAGACTCAACAGAACCCATGGAGTCACCGGTGCTGAGAGCATCACCAACTTCTGGAAGCTCAACGAAAGTGGCATCACCAAGAGCATCAGCAGCGTACTTGGTGATACCAACGAAGGCAACACCGTCTGGGTGCTGGGCAACCCACTCGTGCTCTGTTGTGTATCTGACGGTGATTGGACCCTTGGAGTATGTGCTCACGATGGAGGATGCATTGATCTTGTTGATGGTGGAGTTGTATCTGAAGGAGAGTCTGAGTGGGGTGGCAGCTCTGGTTCTGACGGCGAGTCTGGTGAAAGAGAACATCTTTATGGACTGATAGAATGAAGATACGTTGTGTATAGGGATGATTGTGAGCTGTGGAATAGCAGAAGAGGTGTAAAGATTCACGAAACAGATTTTGTTCTTGATTTTATTCCACTATTTTATCCGAGTCAAATCTTTATCTCTGCGACCTTCTTCCCCCATTTTACAGCGTCGAAAGGCGTGAAGAAGAACTCTGACAGGCCCATGTGAACCCTATACCGAGTCATTATCCCGAGTCAAAACTGTGGGTCCAGAGTGGTAAAAAAGAATGGACGAGTCCGGAGTCGAACCGGAGACCTTTCGCATGCTAAGCGAACGCGCTACCAACTACGCCACACGCTTGCTTAGTCAGAATTTTGGCCCAAAAAAGCAAAAAGAAATGGACGAGTCCGGAGTCGAACCGGAGACCTTTCGCATGCTAAGCGAACGCGCTACCAACTACGCCACACGCCCTTGTGATGTCCGGTTGAAAAGTCCTGTTTTTGAGATTCAGGTCTGCTTACATAATCAAAGTAACGTGATTGTTGTATTTATTTCGGTATTTCAGTACAATTTTCCACTTAATTGGCAATCAAAATGATATATCATATAAACTTGGGATCGTCTAAAGGAGTAAATTGCTT
Source organism: Petasospora meyerae (assembly GCA_030462915.1). Classification (NCBI taxonomy): domain Eukaryota; kingdom Fungi; phylum Ascomycota; class Saccharomycetes; order Phaffomycetales; family Wickerhamomycetaceae; genus Petasospora; species Petasospora meyerae. The sequence goes on from JAKVQR010000354.1 coordinate 15,032, forward strand.
CCAGAGAACAATTTTTCGCAGATTGGGCCTACACATCGAAAATAAGCACTAGTAGTGTGTTGTCAGAGTAGTTGATGTAGCTTGAGGCTCTTCACACATATCTATTCAATCATCTGTAACTGTAGCTCGTAGCTTTTGTAATCAATTGTTCGGTGTGTTGCTCTGTAAGTTGGTTGATAATGCGCCTCACTTTCACTGGATGTTGATCAACGACGTCGTGGGCCCTAACAGAGTATGCCCCCTAGGCATTAATGGTTGAAGGTTGAAGATCCTTACACCTGACTGGTTGCCGAGGCGCAGTGAGATAATTGATTCTGGAGAACACGAAAATCTAAGACCATGGGTTCAACTTTCATTGTATATGTATTCAGTCCACTCTTAAAGTTAACCCTTTCAATCTGGTCTTCTAGACACGCGAGTACGGGATTACCTTATGGCGTATAAATCCTACCTTAGTACCCTGATTGAACAGCAGATGTTCGACGGGTTCCCTTTACATGGTGTTTTCCTTATTGTGATTATAAACTGATTAATGTATAGTTGCTTAGATCGAACGACCTGTGTGTTGGGTGTATCGAATGCATCAGTTCTTTGTTCTTACAATATCCTGCAGATGAAGAATTAACTTTAAGCGTATATATAAACGTTAAATTTCAGGCAACAACTTACCCAATAACATTGTTGAAATCATGAATGATGTAGTTTGTAGTTATCCCTTGGCGAGAAACATCAATATTTGGTAACTCAGCTGACTCTTGATTTTAGGCTTGAGAGTCGGGAGTCGGGACTTACTTCCAGGTTCCAGGACATAAAGATGCCGGCATCGAAGTGAATTGATCTTATATAGTACTGCAGTAACTTATAATGGGCCATTTTGAAACAGTGATAATTTTGATGTTCGAAGGGCATAATTTCTGATTATGAATACTAAATATCGTCCAAGGACTGTGAAATCTCTCTTAATTGCAGCAATGAATATCCAATTACGAAAGCCCCTGATTCTGACTAAATCATTACTAATCAAAAATAAATAAATGAGCAAAAAGAAATGGACGAGTCCGGAGTCGAACCGGAGACCTTTCGCATGCTAAGCGAACGCGCTACCAACTACGCCACACGCCCTTGATTGAAAACGCAAAGTCGAAGCAAATTTCGGTTCGCGCACGCGGTTATGAGCCCTGGTGTTATGATGCTTCATGTGCTGAGTTTGGTACGAGGGATTGAATTACCTACGATAGCTCATTATTATATAGGACTTGAAGTCTCTCCATCTAAATCTGTTGAGGGATTCGATGAGTGACCATATAGCTAGTTATGCCATATTGTATCAAGACATCACAAACGGGTGAGATCGATTATGAGGCGAATCGAAAAAACCAGCCTTGTGAATGGTTTAAGAACAAAATTGAGTGATATACTCAATGAATAGCTTGATATCAGTGGTTGATGTGATCTTTACTGCCAATTAACTAGCTGATATAGTCGAAATGATTGACCATGTTTGCTCGTTATAAGTTCTCCGTGTTCAACTCCAACGTGCATGAAATGGTGTGGCGGTACCCCGAACACAGCTCTGGGTACGTGGGCACCCAAGGGCCAAACTTGTGATTCATTTAATCTGGAGTGCATGAATTTATGATGACCATTGACTCCCATATAAAATGAGACCGAGAATTGACGCTTTTCGATGATCTCAATGGCTTTTCAGAGCAAAAGAGCTGAAATTGCTAGTGTATGAGATGCCATCGTGACATAGTATGTAGAAGGAGGGGCACGGACTTAAGAACCTGTGATGGATTTAAGAGCCGGTTTTAAGTGCAACTTGGACTTCGAGGGATGTAATGTGTTGCGCTAGTAGGGCTACGCAAAGAGCGGGGAATTGAAGAACAATGCTGAAAGGATCACGGAGCAAAGGTTACCCAGCCATGGGTTAGCTATAGATGCTATTTGTGATGGTTTTATATGCGTATCTGTAGATGGTCGAGTTTATAGGGGAAGCATGCTGATACGAACCAATAATGAGCAACACCGTGCTCGCAATTGTTCAACTGCCACTATGTTGCAACTCCAACGGTTCAAACTTCAGACATTCGGAGTTCGACAGAAAGCCATATGAAATCTATCGTTGAGATTTTTTCAGAGGCTCCAATCCCTAGACGAACGGCTAAAAAGTCTGGGGTTGAAGGGAGAACATTGATTGACACAAACGACTCAGGAGTCAACGCAGTCACTCATGGAAGTCCATATCAATTGAGAAGAGCTCTGTGTGTACAATGTATCTCAGGTCATCGTCAATTCCTTTACCCCTTAATGGTCAACCTAGGCTTACAGCCTCATGTGTGTTTTTCCTCCCTGGCCAATCATCATGCTCTTGATTTTTTTTTCTCCCTTCTTCTACCCACGCAGGTCGGACGGCGGAGTCCATAATCACAGCCGATGCAGCTCCATGTCGAATCACCGGGGGCCGGGGGCCGGCCACGCTTTCAGATCGCACTCCATGGGTTTTGCCCCAGTTGTAGGGCCCGTGGTGGGTCCAAAAGAAGATTTATGAAATTCGAAGGACTGGACTCTGGAGAGGGAATTGGAGTGTACTACGGTGGTCAATTGAATTGTTCAGAAGGTCTATACACCCATTCTAGGTCTCTAGCCTCGACGATCTTTGTTTGTCCCGGTTTAGCCTGGTGCTCCCCTTTGTTTAAAGTTGCCCCGCGGTGTGACTATCGATGGGGGTGTCAACTGTGGAGTCCGACTCTCCTCCAGCGTCGTCCGTGCCCCTCAGTTCGCTTTTGCCCTACGATCTGATACTCCGAAACCTGGAGATTATCTACCCACACCCTCCTCGAGTCACCTGTATATAAAGCCCCCCGTCTCCTCCCGCAATCTGAAATCACGGACTCTTTTAAATGAACTCTCCTCCTCCACAGTGTATATCCACACACAACAAATCAACATCACAATGCTCAGAACCAACTTGAGAACCGCATTCAGACCACAGTTCATCAGAGGCCTTGCCACTGCTCCAGAGATCCCAAAGACCCAGAAGGGAGTCATCTTCTACGAGAACGGTGGTGAGTTGCAGTACAAGGACATCCCAGTGCCAACCCCAAAGCCAAACGAGATTTTGATCAACGTCAAGTACTCCGGTGTCTGCCACACCGACTTGCACGCCTGGAAGGGTGACTGGCCATTGGCCACCAAGTTGCCACTTGTCGGTGGTCACGAAGGTGCCGGTGTCGTTGTCGCCAAGGGTTCTGAGGTCAAGAACTTTGAGATTGGTGACTACGCCGGTATCAAGTGGTTGAACGGTTCCTGTATGTCCTGTGAGCTCTGTGAGAACTCCTTCGAGTCCAACTGTGCCCACGCCGACTTGTCAGGTTACACCCACGATGGTTCCTTCCAGCAGTACGCTACCGCTGATGCTGTCCAGGCCGCCCACATTCCAAAGGGTACCGACTTGGCTGAGGTTGCTCCAATCTTGTGTGCCGGTGTCACCGTGTACAAGGCCTTGAAGTCCGCCAACTTGAAGGCTGGCCAGTGGGTCGCCATCTCTGGTGCCGCTGGTGGTCTCGGTTCCCTTGCTGTTCAGTACGCCAAGGCCATGGGTTACAGAGTCCTTGGTATCGACGGTGGTGAGGAGAAGGGCAAGCTCTTCAAGGCCCTCGGTGGTGAGGTGTTCATCGACTTCACCAAGGAGAAGAACGTTGTTGAGGCCATCCAGGAGGCCACCCAGGGTGGTCCACACGGTGTGATCAACGTGTCTGTCTCCGAGGCTGCCATCTCCCAGTCCACCCAGTACGTCAGACCAACCGGTAAGGTTGTTCTTGTTGGTTTGCCAGCCGGTGCTGTGTGCAAGTCCGAGGTGTTCTCCCACGTTGTCAAGTCCATCAACATCATCGGTTCCTACGTCGGTAACAGAGCCGACACCAGAGAGGCCATTGACTTCTTCTCCAGAGGTTTGGTACGC